>JAVSBV010179954.1:0-13297 GCA_033117975.1 Parotocinclus spilosoma | reverse complement strand
CGATTGGTCGATTAGTTGGAGTAAATGACGGCCATTGGTCGACCAACAAAATCCTTGGTCGTGGACAGCCCTAAAAAGCAGTCTGGTTCAAATTAATGCAAAAATGTTTTTGCTTATTGTTACATGAGTTATGTTGGTCAGATGTTCATGCTGTAATGGGACACAGGAAAGTAAATATAATGTCCACACTCTAGAGTAATCAGCGTTTTAATGATATGCATCAACACAGCAAGATAGTAAGCTACATCTCTAGTGAAATGATCAATATATCACATCTGATCAAATCAAATCAAATCACGTTTATTGTCACGTCACATTTACACAGGTGTGAAAAAACTGAGGTTGCACAGTCTCTTGCAGTACTTAAAAACAGTCAAATATATCTATATACACATTAGTCTAATATGTGTCACTGTACTTTTGGAGCGGATATTTGGTAGCACTCTTGATTAGGGTTGGGTATTATTTGCATTTTATCAGTTCTTGTTAATTCCAATGTTCAGTTTTTTTCTAAATATATATTTTTTTTTCTATTACAAGTTTAAAGTAAATATCAGTATTAGATCAATTACCATTATCGAAAGTGGAATATTTTTGTATTGGAGTATTGCTGGTAGAAAGATATCTTTGTATTTGTGTGCTGCATGTTGTGTAGCCCCTGGTGTCAGTTGATGTGACTCAGTGGTCTTTGCATACTAAGTAGGCCCAGCTATGCTACAGCACTGAGAGTTTTTTTTTTTTTAAAGGCTCTTTTCATGTTTCATTCCCCAGTGAAGTCTTATAGTATAACAGTTAACATCCAATTTATTTTAGGATGTTTCTGCTGTAAATCTTAACAGGCTGATCACCAAACTGTGAGAACAGTTTCACTTTTCTGCTCTTTAAACCAAGGGCATTGTTTTGCCATAGTGCTTAGTGATGTTGCTCCATCATGTCATATCTTGAATGAATAAATATGTCAAGCATTCAGATATTGGTTTTTAGTCATAACTTATTGTATTAGACAAGAAGTAAGCCGACACACCTTGAGGACAGAAAAAGGAAGTGAGTCTTTGCAACACAACATGGTTGTGTGTGCTCCTTTCTAACAGCCACTTTTACACTTGAGTTTCTGCACACTTTCAGTAGAACTGCACCAGATATCTGGCAACCGAAGCTGTTTGGTCCAAAATGGCATTAAAGCCATTTAGTCATAAAGACTAAATAATGTATATAGAACCTAGTGAGAGCCATTGGCGCTTACTTCCTGTGTGGAGCTACCTATTAGACAGGGGAACCCTAAGATGGGGTAATGAGACAGAATACTGTGTTACTGTTTGTGTCACCGATTGCTTGCATTCATGCAGATGACGTAAACAAAGTTGTACAGGTCTATATTACAGTCTTTACTTTTTAAGATTTTAATATTAAGTAAAATATATTTATTTTAAATTATTCTTAAAAAATAAGTATATTTACATAATAACCTACATATTTAACACCTGTTATTTACACACAGTATAAATAAATCTTTTTATTTTTAAGTCTTCCACATAGTCCTGCAACTAAGTTTCATACATATGAAATACATATTTCATAGTCACAAACTACACTGCTCACTAAAATCAGGGGATATTTTTAAATGAATACTAAGAGGATCCCACAAGAACTGCTGGATCATCTGATCCTTTCCATGCCCCATCGATGTTATTGTGTTTTGCCATTCCTGGCTACCTATAGACCCTGCTGACCAGTCAGTGTGTGGCACTCTCATCCAGTTTGACCTGCTTCTGTTCACTCATATGAGCACTGTATATGCAATGGTGAAAAAGTGGCCAAAAACAAAATGCAGCTAAGGCTGTTTGTAAAATAAACCTTTTAAAAGTGTAATAACTGAGTGCTTGTGGTGTTGTACATTTGTTCTACAATTTAAATAGCTTAATGTCTAATGAGGTTTTATTGGTGCCATTTTTGTGTCTTTTTCATTCCTGTCAGCCACTTGCAGCAAGAAATGCTGCTGTATTTAATGGTTAGATAATTGCTTAAACTAAAAATACGACTATGGTTTAATGGTTCATCTTATCTGTAGCTGTTCTGCTTGCTCTGAATAAAGTGATTTGAATATTGTGCTGCTGAGACAACTATTATGCACAATATTTTGTAATGATGACTAGAGTAATGCATTTGATTGTTTTAAAATGTTTTGTGTATTGTTTACTAAGTCACTATTGTGCAAATATTATTTCTGCAGAGTTTGATCTTTGTTCTGTGAGGATTATCATAAGCTAATGCTATGTAGGTAATGTTGGAACATTCCACAAAATAGATAAACCACTAGGGGTCTTCCAAAATGATTAAAATCCTACTAAACAAATTTTGTAAGGTTTAAATAATTTCTGTTTTGTTATTCTGTTTAACCGTTGGGTAGCAGACATGGCAGTTTATTGGTGACCTTAGCTGAATATATTATGAATTCCTAACTTTAAAGAAAATAATTACCAATTTGGGATGTTTCTCTATAGTTGGTTTGTTATGGTTTCCCCTGTAACTCTTACTTTACTGAGGAACATTTCATCTATTCCAAGATCCCATAAACGAAATGCTTACTTTGTATTGTCTCCAGGTTTCCGGTAGACGTTTTTTCCCTTTGAATCTTTTTGCTGTGTTAGACTTGTATGGTCAATTTCTTAGTCAGCGTTAAACGGGAAATGTGCCACATACCATACACTGATCAGCCACTCTCCCTTCTTACCATTCTATGATCTTGTACTCTTAAGAAAATGTTGAATCCATAAGGTAATACATTTGTGCTTATAAAGGCTAAAAAAGTCTCCACTGTCTGGCCCAGTTTGATATTGATATATTGACATTTTCTTTTGGTCAGATTCAATCTTTGTCTGCTTTTGGCCAAAAATTAATACTTTCGTTTGTGTTTTGAGTGCTAATCAATACTTTGAAAATAACTTTATTCCCAGCTTTGACTGGATGATATGAATATTTTAGATTATGATTAACTCAGTTCACACGCAATGCTCAATCTTCCCTGGGAAATTGCATGTAATTAGATATAAATTCAAACTTAACCACCTTTTAGGTTGATTTGTAGTTTACTACTACAGATTTATGCCCTAGCTGGTTTAAAAAAAAAACATATTTGATATGTTATATTTACATATACAACAATGTAATACTTTTAAGAACTGATTACATTTTGTTGGGAAATTATTCATATTTTTTAACTGTGCTACACTCTTGTGGAGTGTGTTGATTTACGTTGTGGAGTTTTATTAGTTTAGTTGCAGTGTTCAGTTTAAAAAAACCAAGATTATTATTCGAAGTAGTGTAATTAAAAACCCTCATCCTATTCAGAGACACACACACTCTGCAGGCCAGAAAAGAGCTATGTGAAAGGTATTTCCATATCCTTCCTTCCTCCACTGCTCTCAGTTAGCTGAGGTATCTCATCAGTGAGGCTGTGTGGTTAACTGTATGACATTTTCTTATTTATTCAAATTTACCTTTTCATATTCCTTTATGTAGGCAAGACAATCAGGAGCTACACTGCTCACAAAAATTAGGTATATTCATTTTGAAATATCCCCTAATTTTTGTGAGCAGTATATTTGTACTTGTAGTCACATCTACACTAATAACATTCGATTTCCCTCCCCAATCCCCTGCAATTCAGTTTATATTCACGAGGAGGGTGGCACATGGTGGAGCAAGTGGTTTGTGTGGTCTTCTCAAAGCTCCAGAGATCTCCAGTGACCTGTGATGGGTCGATCAGCCTTGTGTTAACTAATCTGTGCCAAATCAGAATTGGACATTCGTATGTTTAAAAAAATTAATTGGAATCGGCCAAGAATTTTTTTTTCTTATCAGATGGTCACATGGAAAAGTTTACATGGCAGTAGTGAGGCCAGGCATGTTGTACGTCTTTTTGTGCTGACAACAAGACAGGAGGTGAAGCTGGAGGTGACTGAGTGCATGATGCTGCTTTGAAGGTGCTTTCATTAGGGGTGTGAGAGGATGGACAAGATTAGGATTGAGTATGGTTCATAGACAAAATGAGAGTAATGACGTTGAGATGATTTGGTTATGTCCTGGGTTATGTGGGGTATTTTAGGAAAATTTGGGATGAGGATGGAGATCCCAGGCCAGACAAGTAGAGGAAGGCCATAGACGAGGTTTATGCATGTGATAAGGGATGACATGCAGTTGGTTGGAAGAGAAGAGTGCACAGGACGGATTGGCATAGAGTTGCATAATCTGTTGTGGTGATTCCTAGCACAGATGGACTACAGAGAAGATGTTGATGTTTATTGTGCGTTTTGATTGTCATTTGCAGCTGCAGCCGCACAAGCCCAGGCTGAGGAGCGACGCAGCCTAGCCCGGAGCAGCCCAGTATCAACAGACAACAGTGCTACAAAGAGTCATGCTAAACCAGGTATCGGGCAGTATATACATGCTATTAAATAAAGAGTCACATGATAAACTGTTCACTATTCTATTTGTTTTATGCAAATGCTCGCCACACTTTCCAGATTTTTATTTGGAAAAAGCTTTGAGAACCATGAATAATTTTCTTTTCACAATTACTTGCTCCTTTGTGTTGGCCTGTCGCATAAAATACATTTACGTTTGTGGGTCTATCATGTACAAATGTGTAAATGTTCAAGGGTTGTTAATACTGTTTGAAGGCACTATAGATGGTCCTCTAAACGGAGACAGTAGCTCATCTGTTGCTGCACAGTTTGTTAGTCGTCCTCTAATCCTTCATCAGTACTCACATGATGCTGGTGTCTGGACATTTTGGTTGGTGGACAATTTTCACTGCTGTATCTAATTCATTCGTACCAGTACAACACACATTAACGCACCACCATGTCAGTGTCACTGAACAATCCACCATCCAAATAGTACCAGATCTGCAGTGATCCTTACCATTTAGAGAACAGCATAAAGAGAGAACAAAGTATGCAGAAAAACAGAAGGACTGTAGTTGTATAACTGCAAGCAACTTAATAACGAACCACAATTGAATGCTTGTGCAGTGTTTGATGGGTCACAGCGGTCACTTAAATGCATCTAATGACATTCGTGCACTGTGCTGACAGTCCACACATTCACATTGTAATGCTGACAGTGTTTAAATGCAGCAGAAGGTAAGCTCTTAATTGACTCTAACATATTAATTGCATGTGAGTAGATTATCACTGTCACGAGGACTTGGCACTGTAAGCTGCATTGAAAAGAAGCCTGGGGCACATGGGCACAATGCTTCATGGAGAATTCTCGAATATGAAGCGTGTTATGTGTTTTCTTTAGTGATTGATGGAGCAGCACTTAGGATTGATGATAAACTCAGAGTAGCCAAAGAGAGACGAGAAGAGCAGGAGAAGCAGCAAGGTAAACAGTAAAACATCATTTACACCTAAACAAAACCCTAATGCCAGTGCAGTAACAGATTGGGTTAACGAATACCATTGCACTGCCTGATTCCCTGCAGCAGTGCGAGGGTCGCAGATCTTGGAGCGAGAGCGTAAGGCCAAGCTGCAGGTTGAAAAACAAATGGAGGAGCGCCAGAGGAAGGTGGAGGAGCAGCGTAGGAAAGAAGAGCAGAGAAGAGCTGCGGTCGAGGAGAAAAGAAAACAGAAGCAAGAGGAGGAGAAGGTAAGCTCATGCTGTCTCCATATTTTTGATGGTTTAGAAGCATCTTCTGTGTGTACATTAATAATCATTTTCCTTTGAGGTACTCTTGATAGTCCAGCATGTGTTCTCCCAAATCAATATCCCAAAGTGAACACACACTGCAGTTGTTTCTTTTTTTAAAATACAAGTTCATCCTGAGTTAAATGGAACTGGAACTTGAATTTGAAAAGGCATATGTGTGTGTATAAATATAAATAAATCAATACAGGGTGAGTCAAAAGTCACAGGACATGTCGTGCACTGCATTGTGGATTTTTCACAAAGGATGCCAAAACCATTGTTCTTGACGATCACTCCACGGCTTGTCAATCAGTCGCGGTTTTGCTGAGTTTGGCTATAAGGGGCGCAGCAGTGCTGTGTAATATTAGTGGGTTGTTGAAGTATCCCCAGACATCAGAATCATCAATTCTTCATTTACCTGTGACAAACAACAAAAGTTTTGAAATTTCTTTATTGGGAACTTTTGAATCGCAATAGATATGGTAAATCTAAATTCTTAGACAATTGTGGGCGTCTTTGATATGCTACATGACCACCTTCTTATTGGGGGGAAAACTTGCTCTGGATCCAACATGGCAGCTTTCAAGATGCCGGCTATGTTCTAGACATAGCTTGAAAAATCACCCATGACTTGCTGGGGTACTCAGATATGTCATTTTCCCTTTTGTTTCTGAAATAAAGGGGCGTCCTGAGTTTTGTCTTTTGATTCACCATGTATGGAAGACCAGTGGTGGACAACGTGCACAAACCATGTACTTGAGTTAGAGATACCCAAGGTAAAATGTATAACTAAGTAGTAAGTAGAAGTTCTCCCTTTAGATGTCCACTTGAGTAAACTGCAAAGTTACTAAAGTAAAAGTACTATGTCCTATTATCATTGCTTAATCAACTAATTTTAGCTGAAAAGACAGTAATATCACTTTTTCACAATACCAGTCTTATTAGAATGCAATGTTTGCTCTAGCATTTCTTTCAGCTGATTTACGTTGTTGTTTCAAATTAAAAGCCCTCTGCAGAGTTTTGTAAATTCACAATGTGATCTTTCACAGTTCAGTAGCAGCGGCGGTCTTCAAAATGTATGTAGCAGAAACAGTGGAATGCCATTAATTAGTCAAACAAGTTCAAAACAAAGTGTGCTACACTCTCATTGGTTTGATTGCTACTTAATGCTTCTGTTTTTGTGTTATGGTTTTATGCACAGACAAGCTGAAAGGAATGTTATTTCACTTGGTGTAGTGGAGTAAAAAGTACAGTATATGACCTTGAAAGTTAGTGGATTTAACTTAAAAACGAAATGCATCAGTAAAGTAAAACGTATTAATTGTATTAAGAAATTACATTTACTTTTACTGTCCACCTCTGTGTAGGAGCACTATGAAGCAATGGTGCGTCGCACAATGGAGCGCAGTCAGAGATTGGACCAGAGACAGCAGAGGTGGTCCTTGGGATGCCTGAGTGATGGCGACAACAAAAACGGTATGAAGCGTTTGTTTGTTTGTTTTTTAACATCATTGATTGCTTTTACGTCACATTCCCCCTTCTTGTAACCCGTTTTCACAGACCAAATAGGTACAGAGTTCCCTCATTTATTGTGGGGGTAATGTTCCGGGACCACCCACAATAAATGGAAATCCGCTTGGTAGAGCCGCTATATTTATTTAACTATTTATACACTATTTTAGCCGTAGAACTTGGAGAACGTTTGGGTGGCATCATAGGGTTTGAATGAATTTAGTCTATAAAGAAACTTTTACAAACAGCAAACACAACACCACAGATAAAAACTTGTCATGTCGGCAAGTAGCGGCAGGGGATGCATGTGCTGAACAAATACGCTATTTACTGTAAATTGTAATATTTTATTTTTTATCACATTCCTTTATTGTTAGAATTAATATTTTGAATATATTTTTTTATAAATTTTGTGGGTTTAAAAAAAAAAATTTTTTTATGTAAACGTTCATTAAATACATGTGTATGTATACGTGTATGTATATATGTGCAGATGGAGTTCGACAAAAACTTGCGAAACAGCGAAAATCCGCTATATATTTTTCCATTAATATTTCTGAACTGCAAAGTGGCGAGGGAACACTGTATTTGTTTCCGAATCGCTAATTGCTAATCGCAATCGCTAATGGTGAATTCATGTGTCTTCAGGTGCTTTGTAGACAGTAAATTAAAGGGGTATCTTTTCCCCCTTTAATGCTATACATGTTTCAGTCTTGCTTTGTTTATCATGTTGGTGTAGTGCAGTGTTAATGGAGACCAGGTAACTCCCTGATGATCTCCGCTGTGTTTTCCATATCTCTGTCCCTTTGGAACGAGTGGGTTCATCTCCCTTAGCGATCTGTCTGTCCATGCCCCTCCCACAGGCGAGAGTGAGAGCGGCCCCGCCTCCTCCCCAGTCACTATAGTAATCTCTCCAGCCTCTCCAATCTCCAAGCCACCCCGGAGCCACACACAACAAGGTGGTGAACATTTGCTTTTATGCCCAGAGTGGCACTGCTTGGCATGAACTGTCCCTGTCACACTCTGTTCCTTACTCCTCTACTCACCACTGGCTGGCTCTGTATCCCTTTTGTTCTCAAAGAGGAAGTGGTGCATTTCTCACTCGTCCTTCTTTTTTGCTCTCTGTTATACTCACTGAATGGAAAGTTCTTCTCAGTCAGCAGTCACTCGGGATGTCTTTTTGATTCACCTTTTTTTTTTCTTTTTTTTTTTTTGCATGTACACTAATTTGTCATGTCGCAGTGTATTCATATTTTACATACAGATGAAATGGCCAATTAAATTCAGTAACATTTTTGGTTTAACATTTAACAGTTAATATAAAAAGTTATTTGCTATTGAACCGCTTTTTAAGAATGAATACTCAACATATTGCTAACACTGTTCTCGTCATCGCTGTTGTATTTGCTATGTCTAGTTGTTTGAGTATGAACAATATGCTAATGACTTGTTACTATAAAGTACTCTAAACAATTTCCTCAGCTTTTATTGTGCCATTTTGCATATGTACTTTATTTGCTAACAGTGTTTTGAACTTCACATACTGTATTGTGCAAAAGTCTTACCACCGTTAGATTTTGTTTTTGCCATGGAGTCATGATCATGGTTAATTGTCGATGATTGGACCCAAAAATTCCAAACTTGGTTTTGTCACTACATAGTATTCTTCTGATCTTATAGTCTTTTTAAGCTTTAGCATAGCATAGCATTTTTATTTTTTTCTGACTTTTCTTTTTAAAATGCGCGCACATTTTTTTGGTCATTATACCATTGCTAAAACAGGTGTATATCTAATCTTATGGTTTCCAGAGACATTTGCACAGTACTGTATGCACTATTTCAAAGGTATGTGGACACCTGTGTACCTTCTGTCAATTTCTTATTCCAAAAACATGGATATAACTATACTGCTCACCAAAATTAGGAGATATTTTAAAAAGAAATATCCCATTATGAAATACTCCCCAATTTGTGTGAGCTTTACTACTTATTCCTATGGGAAAAAATTCACTCTATTAAAAAAGTTTTTCAGCATCTGTTCACCTTTAGCGAGGCAAGGCGGTGATTAGTCAGCATACCACTCAATTTGAATACTGGAGAGGTTGTTCACACCAAACTCACAGGAGTCCTGTCATGAGACATGTCATGAGTGAAGAAGAGTATTTTCTAGCATGTTACTATACACCGAGCTAAAGTCAGAGCTAAATCCCAAACTATCTGAAACTGTACAGCCAAACTGTACATGCCAGGTTATACATTAAACTGTCTTGTGCTAGTATGCTTTACACCACTTTTTCTGAAATCGGGAGCTTGGTAATATTTCCAAGATTTTGTGCAACTTCAAACTGATGGGAATACACTTTTTAAGCTCCACTTGATCATTTATTGTGTTAGCATTGCTTCCAGAAGCAATTTGACACTAAACAGAGTACTGCTGCTAAGGACAAACTATTTAGGGGCTGCACTTGACAGTCTTGTTGGGTGCATGTTACATATTTATTTAGCTGTAGATAGGTATTTTTTAACAGACAAAGAGTTGCATCCTATTACAGGTTAGCATTTTAGGTTATTCAGTACCTCAGATTAAATCCTAAAGTACCGAAACAAATCCTATTATATACATGTAATGTTATTCGCTTATTTGGACCAAAATTCCGCTTAATCAGACCAAAGAACATGTACAGTATATAATATCCATGAAGAAACTCTTCGTCTCTACCCGAAAACTCCTAAGTTTCTCCCCAGCCCTCTACTGCCACCTACAGGTCTTTGCCTAACATTTCCATTTACTTTAAAAAAAAGCCACAAGTCACCACTTGGCCACAGCAAAAGCGCTTCAGATCACACTGAATAAGTTCTTTAAACGTTGACTGGAATTTAGTAAGAACTTGTTTTTTACAGTATTATGCATGCTGAGTAACTATACATTGTGTTGTAGATCATTTTGAAAAACTTGTTTGCAAATGTATTTTTCAATGAACAAAGTTCGTAAGCAACAGTAATTCTTGTTTGTACGTTCGCTATAAGTGTAAATCGCCCTATAAAGGTTTAATAAACATTTAATATGTTACATAGCACATCCTGTTTTGTAACATAGGGCATGTTCGTTTAATCATACTAGCCGGTTATTAAGACCAAAATGATTGCAGCCCGATGTGGTCCGATTAACCGTAATCAACTGTATGCCACATAACCACTTTCCCATTAAAAAACTTGCCCATGATACAATATGGTGGCTTTCAAGATGGCGGCTATGTTCCGGACATAGCTTAAAAGATAGACCCCTACATTCATTACTTGCTGGGTTATACAGACATGTATTTTTTTCCTTTTTTCTAAAATAAAATTGGTTTGTGGCTTTTGAGTCACCCTGTAGATCCAAATACATGTTGATACGTCACAAGAACTTTTACAGATTCACCTACACTTTTATTCTGTGGCTTGTTTAGTCGAGCATGTCACATAGCATACATGTCACAGTTACTGAAGTGAATAATATGGTACATCCATAATCCTCTATTCAGTTATGCAAATCAGACCCTATCACAATGAAACATTATTAGCAAAGCCATGCAGTGTTAACATTATAAAAATAAATAACTGAATTGCATATAATTAAGTTTGAAAGTGATATATACATGAGTGATTGTACATGGAAGTAATATAAAGTGGAATTAATTTGTTATGGGTTCAACATTTTAAATACAAATGACAAGACTTGACAGGTATTCTGAATATTTGGAGGTTTGTTGGGATTGCTAGAAGCAGGTGCTTCTACATCTGGATAAACCTGCTCTTCATGCTGTCCAAAGGATTATTGGTATTAGGCATCTGCAAAAGCAAGATTAGAAATTGAATGCATGTTTGGTGAGAAAAGTAGTTTTTCAACGCAAAGCCAATCCAATTATTACGAATAAAATAATATAAATTCTCAAATAAAACTACTCTCAAATGAAGAGACAGACATATGTCAATGCTATGATGTTTTATACAGCGTAGATCAGGACACTGATATACAAAAATAACAGTAAGTAATTGTTCGATATAGGGGCAATTCATGATTTGACTTTATGTTAAGGACTTTGTCAGGAAGTGTCAACCATCCATGTGTTGTTGTTTTCAATATATAAAATAGTATTTCGCGCAAACTGAGGCAGATACAAATACTGAATTTGTATCCTGAAAAGGAACCTTGTGGAACACCACAAATCACAAAAGCACTTAAAGACTAAAAACATTCAATGTTAACCAAGAATATGTTGCAGTATGCCATAAATAATATAAAGGCCACCACCTAGTCTTCTATTAGCAAATTGCGGTCCATAGTATCAAATTATATGTTACTGAAAAGCTACTGCTTTGTTTCTGCTTTTCAATATGCAGATATTATTTCAGTTAAATTCTGCTAATGCTGCTAATTATTAATATCTTTTAGAGGTTTCTTGCCTGTAATGTAAAAAGGAGATACATTATCAGAGACATATTATTTACCTGTACTTCTTCACTGTAGAAACTGTGTTGTGTGATTTGCATTAGCTTTTGTATAAGTATGAATGAGTACCCCAATCTGGAGGGGCCGAATGGAGACTGGTAAGTGTAATTTACAAATATGTCTAATTTGAGCCAGTGGACGTGTGATCCTAAAATGACACTTATGTATAGCTGCATTGATTTATTGATGTCAAGCAGAATTATGTATGCAATATTTGTCTGTGTTTTCTTTTCACTGATATACCTCAATATGGGCGTGAGGACCAGTTTATAGTTTGTATTTATTTAATGCTCCTTCAGGTAAACACTCAGATTGGGTCTACAGTGTTCTTCTTGGCAAAATAACGTCAATTTTTGACCTTATAAAAAGAGTTTTTACTGAAAAAGCTGTTCTTGTCTGTCCTGGATTTTAATACACTGGCAAGTACACCCCTAAAATCCTTTTATATGGTTCTGAAGTTTGCAGGTCCTTTCACTAATTGGACTCCTGAACAGATAAGCGATAAAGCAGCATGTGGCTTTGTGCAGCATCAACCATTTAAATATTTGGGATTACCTTAGAAGTGCACTCCACTTTGCTACCTCTGAACATAAATGAATCAACATTCATACAGGTAGAATATTTTACTTATCTTAGAATTCCAGGGCCTTAAATAGGGGCCACCACTGAGTCCATTATTAAGAAGGCTTAACAGGTCCTGTGGTTGCATTTTTTAAAACCTACACACAGCCACTAATTTCACAGTTTCATTCTAACATTAGGACATCTATCTTCTATTGTTAACTTGGTGCCTGAAACTTTACTACATCCTACAAGACATCCACAACAAAATCAGTGGAGAGCAGATGTAATTAAAGGAGCTATTCTTCTGATTGCAGTACTTTCGTAAATCATGAATCTAGTTTCAGCTGAAACGAGTTGCGCTGCACAATTCATACAATTTTAAGCAATTGCATTGGGTACTGAGCAAACGACAGAACCGAGACAAATTTTTCGGGCCAAATGCAGGAAGGTCCAAATTCAATGAGTTGAGGTAGTCAAGAACCAAGGTACCACCATATGTAAATACAGCACTTAAAAGATTTTGTACAAACAGTGTATTCTTTGTGTGTACTTGACTTGTTCGATTTTCTCATTAAGTTGTTGTTACTTCAAAATATCTCTACTCTGTGTGCTGTAACAAGAAAGCTACTAGTCAAGATACTTGTTTATGATGTATGCAGTGTAAAGAGGGAATTAATTACGGTGACTTGAATTTTTTGCTGCCTCTGAGTTGTTTTATGTCTGTAAGAGTTTCTGAGCTAGATTTCTTGTGTTTTGAGGTCACCACCAACTTTAAAATTTCCAGACTTTTTCCAGGCATTGTGCTTTTCTCTTATCCCACTTTGTGTAGCGTGTCCTGCAGTGAGCTGGAAGATGTTTGTGCTTGTGAATGTGTGAGTGGAATTTCCATTGCTGTTAAGTCAGGGCTCAGGTCCAGGTCTTTTAACAGTGCATTTCTCACCTTAGTGCGCTTGCAGATGGTTTATACAGTGCATCCGGAAAGTATTCACAGCGCTTCACTTTTTCCACATTTTGTTACGTTACAGCTTTATTCCAAAT
>JAVSBV010179943.1:0-13297 GCA_033117975.1 Parotocinclus spilosoma | reverse complement strand
ATATATACACATATATACATATACATTATATATATATATATATATATACACACACACACACACACACACACACACACATATAACACTAATGGCAGTGTCCTGCCGCACTGCAAATACTGTTCAATAATTGTTTAAAGGCAGCCATGTTCCAGATTAAAACAGCCAGAATTGATTTCCCAACAACAGTACCCAGCCATACAATAAACTTTGGTTAACAGTAGTGGCGCCATGTTCTAAAATCAAGTGAAAAAAACTCCTTGGAAGAATGGATGGTATTAGAAGCAAACGAGGAATAAACTCCATGTATTAGTAACTGCAGATTTAGAAAAAGATGTCCTTGCCTTTGGTGATAAATGCTTGATTTGTAGTGCATTGTTGTATTAGATTTCTTAAAGTAAGGATAAATTCTTCCTCAAGTTTATATGCCCATAAATTTTCTTGTGCATGCTGTAAAATGTAGAAAGGATATAGACCCATTTGCTGACAACTTAAAGTTTTAAATGTAGAACTATGATTTTGCAATCAATCATTTTGACTGAATGCTTATTAATCAAACATATATAGATGGTGGTGAACAAAAACCATGTGATTTGTCATAAGCATCTTTAACTAGTAACCATTCTCTTGTCTGACCTGCAAAGAGCATTCTCCCTGTTAGCATCTCTGCCAGAATGCAACCTGCAGCCCACATGTCAATAGCCTTGGTGTAGTTGTTTGGAGAGAGCAGCAGACGAGGGGAGCGATACCACTTAGTAACCATCCCTTCCGAGAGGTAGCCCTAGACACAGAAAGAGAGCGAGAGAGAGAGAGAGAGAGAGAGAGAGACTGTATAAATGCTGGGGAAACATGTGCTAATCAGCTTGTGGTGACACATTTGTGTATCCTGAGAGCTTCACGTCCAAACACAATAGTGTGCCACGCTTGCTCACAGAAATACACCAGACCTCATTCATGTCAAAAACAGGCCAAGATCTTAGATCCGTAACTGCCATTTATAGTTGACATTATTATACAAAATCAAACTCTACACTAAAAAAAAAACAGACATGACATTTTCAGTATTATAACCTTAAATCAGAAATATTGTACATGCATTTTCATAGAACAGTATGAAAATGCATATACAGTATCCCACAAAAGTGAGTATACCCCTTAAATGTTTGTAATTATTTTGTTATGTCTTTTCATGGGACAACACTGAAGATTTGACACTGATACAGTGTAAAGTAGTCACTCTACAGAATAACAGTGTAAATTTGCCATGCCCTTAAAATAACTTAACACACAGCCATTTATATCTAAACCAATGGCAACAAAAGTGAGTATTGTGCTCATTTAGTCACTTTTCCTCCCCAGTATCATATGACTCGTTAGTGTTACACGGTCTCAGGCGTGACTGATAAGCAGGTGCTTTAAATTTGTCACGTGTATGTGGCGGTAATCTGGTGAGGAGTACAAAAACAAATGTGTCTTGCCTACAGTCAAGCATGGTGGTGGGAATGTCACAGTTTGGGGCTGCAGGAGTGCTGCTGGTCACTGAGGGAACCATGAATGCCTACATGTACAGTGACATACTGAAGCAGAGCATGATCCCCTTCCTTCAAAAAGTAGGCCACATGATAACAACCCCAAATGCACACAAGATTACCACTCTCTTGCTATATAAACTGGGGATAAAGGTCAAGCATGTGTCCAGACCTAAACCCTATTGAAGTTCTGTGGAAAAGCACAAGGTCTCTAACATCCACCAGATCTGTGATGTTGTCATGGAGGAGTCTTATGGAGTGCAATAGTATGGGTTTGTCCTTTTCATATTTTTAATTTCATTTTTTATTCTCCACACATTCTCTTTTGGCGACAGGTCAGGGTTGCAGGCAGTCCAGTACCCATACTGGCTGTAATGCCAAACCATCTCCAGATCATCATACCAGAATTTCGCTTCACAATAAAGGCAGAATTGTGGCACTCATCACAAGGCCTTCATACTTGAACCCAGCCTTTATCAGATCCCAAAGAGAACCTGTAATAATGGCCAAAGGTATTCATCTTTACTGCCTGTCTGTCTGGAGCCTGTTCGCTGTGTGTGTACTTTCACAAAACCACTGCTCTTAACACCTCCTAACAGCTCAGAACAGCCTAGATAGCAGCCAATTAGTCAAAACATCTATCGTGCTTCTCTCAGTCCCATGATGCACCCCATCTCAAAGTTTGTCAGCTGGATAAAGTGTTTTCGAGTGCATCATAAAGGCATGTCTAGCAGCCAACGATCTCTCAATAAGAGCTACACTACCCAAAAGTAATCTCTGAGAATTTCCAAAAGAGTCTGAAACAAATTTGAGACCTTACAGAAAGCACCACTGTGTCAAATATGTTTTGTTTTTTATGTTTCAAAATCAAAACTAAATTCAGCCCCTAAACAACTAAGGCAGTTTACAATTTGCAGAAATATGTCAATCTTTGTTAACTTCTTTTCATTTAGCAGATGAACACAAAACAAAATCTGTATAATGGTAATTATTATAAAGTATGTGTCCCTTTACAGTTTTCTGTATTTCTGCATAAATATGGCCTAACACAACCTCAGATTGTTTGTATTAAAATATATTAAACAAACCAATTTAAATAAATAAATAAATATATTATTTTACAAATTATTGGCTTTAGTACAACAAAAATGTTCTGGAAGGTCCTGAAACAAGCTTCATGTGAGGAAACTTACCACCATTAAAGAGTCCAAGTTGATGTGCTGAACTGAAAGCAAACATACACGCATAGATATGCAAACTGGTTCATTTTAATCCATAAATAAATAAATGACCAAGTATAACATTTTGGTCTTGAGTATGTTTAATTGGTCCTATATACCTTTGGGAATTCGTAAGGGTACATCTGAGAGCCTTTTAGGTCATATTTATGCAGAAATATAATAAATAGAAAACGACGGTTCAAATACGTTCATGCACCACTATAGCTTGACCGGGTGTACCCAGTATTTGGACCAAAAAAATAATATAAATATATCATGTAAAATGTCTGCATTAGAGTGACATTTCAGAGACTGCGTTGTTTACAGGAAGTCTCACAACCTTAAGGTAAAATATATTTGCCAGCTGCTGAGATGCCTTCACTATAGCTCTTTCATAACATCCTGTGCTTCGGGGGAAATAAATGACCAACCATCTCTTCAATATTTAATGAGAAACAGCTGATGTAACCATACAGCCTCCAAAGCCCCCACCAAAGCTGCCTTCTCATTTTCACCTCCCAGCTTTCTCTTGAAAAGATGTCATGAATCATTTGTGACCTCATACCAAGCAAGCTCTGCAGGGTGGGTTTAAATACGATAGACACCCAAATACAAATGGCATTCGCATATTATGGCATTATCATCCCTCTGTGAACAAATTAGGACCCATAGTTCACGAGAATCACAAATGCTTTTGCAACTCTGCTGTGTCAAACGCCTCTTGCCGTTTTCTGCATGAGATTCTAAACGCTTTAGGGACTTATGAATATTTCATACTCACTATTCAGTTTGTAAGGAACAAACTGCATAATATCTGTATCCAGGTTATGACTGCAGATAGAATTAAATCTGTAATAAGAAGCTTTAATTTCAGTGATTTATCACGTTCAATTACATGATCGGGACACATACAGACCGAGGCAATGTCAAGACCAAGACCAGAAACTGGTCGAGATGGACATTAGAACATAAACATATTAGGATGTTTTTCTTAACAAAATAATAAAAAGAAAAAAAATATATATATTTTATTATAGATTTTGTAAAACATAACATTAAATTACATATACCTAAAATTCGTAATAATTATTAGTATATTATAGACCTAAAGTCATCTGAATATAGCAACAACATAAAATCCATCCACTTTTATTACTGAATGTGAAAACATAATAATAATTCCAGATTTTGTGTTCATAGTAAAGTAAAGCAATCAGACAAAAATGACAAGTTTAAATCAGACGATTCAAAATAAAACATGTTCATTGATTGAATACTGAATGAAAAGAGCAGTAACTTGTATTTCCCTGTAAGCCAATCTCAGTGCAGATTTTATTTAGGCATGTAGAGAAAGGACTGATTTATTCTGTTTCAATGGATTGTTGATATTCAATAACAATAGAATTAAATTCAGTTTATAAGACCATTACGGCAGACGTACTGTACTCGGCTGGTCCTGACAAGACCTTGCCCTAGGATGAGACCAAAAGAGTCCAAAATGAATTTGACTGAGACTGGGACTGTTCATTTAATAATACTAGATTAAACTTTCAAACCTACCAAACAGTGAAGAGGTACTTTAGGCCAATCTACACCATATCATTTACTGGAAAATACATAAAAAAATACATAGACTATTTACAGTATAAATAAGTATAAGGCATCCCTAGTGCATATGCTGTAGACAAGTTTAAGTGTGGAAAAGGGATAAAAAAAAACAGCTACAGTAATAAAAATCATAGTGAAAATCCTAACCCTTCGAACTTGAGGGTTCCCAGCTTTGCCAACTTGTCCTCCTCCTGAAACATATTATTAACTCAATTAATTCAGTTCATTTTGAGAATAATGGATATGGGACAGATAGTACCATGTCTCTCAGAGTGAAACAAAATAAATGTATGTGTAGCAGGAAGGCTACTAAGTGCAAATACATTTACCAGATTGTTCTGCACATGTCAGGCCTGTGTAACACTGAATGGTATAGTCTGCATGACTTACACTATACACTTTAATAAATAAACAAACATATATTTGGTGAATACATAATTCCGCAAAAGTCATATACAAATATAATATAATGTTACTGGCTATACTTCATACAGGCTTCAAAAGTAAACCGAGGTTATTAACTTTATTTAACATTACGAAATATTGCGTTACCACAGTTTCCAAATATAGAAACTATAGACTGATGGTTCAAGTTACCTACATAGTTAGAGTTTATCAATAGTAACCTTGCACAGTGTGACATGTTGGCTGCCATATTGGGGAGCATAAATTTACAGAGTAATACATTTGTTTTGTGTTTAATACTGGCTAATGCTTGTTGGGCAGAGTTTTATTATGCACTACTGGGCTTCACTTCGCCATATGGTATTGCAGTACCACACTGAACAGTGGATTTCTTATAGAAATAGGATTGCTGTACAGCAATGAGACACCCTGCCCCTATGCTGTCAATCACTGAAATGTTATATTCAGTAGCATTAGATGCTGGATTAGGAATATGTTCCTCACGATTTTAAAATAAACAATTTATTAATATAAACTTTTATTCATACAATCTTTAAGTCAATAAAAGTGATTAATGTGGCCTGCATTATGATGTATGTTATGAAGTATATGCACCAACTCTCAATATAATATCATTTGCACTTTTCCAAATATCATTGCACTTTTGCATTACTGGAAATTTGTTCAATGCAAGCTGGTTTGCATTCTTTTGAGGAGCAAACCAGATAGATGTTCCCAGATTGGTGATAGCCATACTGTCCTAGAGGTGGGTTTATCACAAAAGCTCTTGTATGGTGCCCCCTTCCCTCATACCTAACAGACTGTCTTACTATATGTATAGATAAATCATGGTCTGTTGATCTTGAGAGGTGTAGGTGAGAACAAAAGGTTAAGATGAAACATGGATTGTGCATTTGTATACAGCTCCCTTTGCATGTTTGAGAAGGGACAGAATCCCACAAAGAACAGGTAGCCTGCACCTGTCTGTTAAGAGATACTCTGCATGAATGGTAATTAAGATCATTTCCATCTGACAAAAATAAGCAAAAAGTCATATTAATATTTCATAGCCCTAATTCAAAAACCGTCTTGGGTAAGATTATTGTAAAACCCAATCTGACACATGAAGAGGGTTCTAAATGTAGTACATGAATGGATGCCGTATATAGAGCCTGTGTATACAGGACAAAACAAGGTCACCTATATGAATATGTGCAAAGGGTCAGAGCAAAGCACTGTAGCCAAGCCAAACACAATAGTGTAATTCATCCTGGCTGCAACCCACAGTCTTGAAAGGTGAAATGAGAACGCACTTCATCAGAAAGTGATAACACATGGTGTTATTGCACTCCTAGGATGAGAGGCTTCGATTTTGTAAACAGCACATAGGAACAGTGTGACATATTTAGACCTAATTAAACTCGGGTATATTATTTCTTTTTGGATTTCTATAACTGCTATGTGATTAAAATTAGATTAAAATTATGAAACTATTAAAAAAGCAACTATGTTTTATGACTAGCAGAAGTAAGTCAAGATGACTGGGCATATGGTACAATTATAAACACATTTTATCAACCATATGAAAGGCTTCATTATTTTACCATAAAAGAGAAATAATCTCTCATGTGAATGATTCATATCTATAAAATCATGAATTAAAAACACACTAATGCTAATGCCAAATTCTACAATGTAGTTAGAAAGATATTGCAATCAACGTCTAAACGTGCACCAAATCCTCACTGCAGATTTGTCTCAGGCTGCACCTCTGCTGGAAACATGAGGTGCTGATCGACCCTTGCATTATATCAACAGTCCAGGTTCATGGAGGCTGTGTAATAGTTTAGGGAGTGTTCTCTCAGCACACTTTGGGCCCTTTTATTGCCAATCAGTTTTTGCTTAAATGCCTCAGCTTATTCATCCCAGCATTTTCCCAAGTATTGTTGCTAACCATGTGCAGCCCTTCATGGCCACAATTAACCATTCCTATAATGTCTACTTCAAGCATGTTAATGTACACATGTTAATATACATATCACAAAGCAAAATTCATCTCAAACTCAACATGAAAATGAATACAGTGTCCCTCAGTGGTCTTCTATTAACTAGTCTTGTCTCAAATCAATTTTATGCTAACCATGCACTAGAAGACTTTAAAAACAATCTGAAAATAGAAGTCACAGAAATTTTAAGTCACATACCATAAATCTGCAAAGACTGGGGATCTTGCATGGTCACTATTTGCAAGGTTTCCACAAAATAAATGTTTTAGATTAATTCAAATCTTTTGAAAATACACACATAAAAGTAACCAATCAGCAAATAAATAACATCATAGTCTGCAATGCAAGCTGCAAAATAAACAAGTGGCATCTTAAGTACTGTAATGGTATCTTAAGATGAAATAACAATTCTAATTCCACATATTCCTAATAATTTCCATTTCACCATGGAGTGCAGTAATTTGCAGATAATGCTGGCAAGCATTCAAAACAGTAAATTGCCCAAAACATAAAAAAATAATGTAGCAGTGTCCATTGCTTGGTCAAATACTACTAGATAGGCTTGGAATATCCCAGTTGGTGCTGGAGATGGCTCACCTATTGGCTGTGAACAGTGTTCACGTCTTTATGAGCCAAGACTTAGTGCACAATATTAAAAATGGTGTATTTTATCTAAACATCAAAGTGAGAAAAAGACTAACCTAAGACAGCTATCCTGACCACTATACACCAAATGTGACCCAATTCTAGCAAGACACTCCTGATTTTATTTAGACATTGCAAATTTGTCTGTGACACTAAAATTACTTGAAAAGCCGTTGACATAAGGCTAGCATTCTCGACACAGCGATCCCACAATCAATTAATCATGGAATAACAGTAAGAAAAAGAAATCCTGTATAGAAAAACGATGCATTAAGATTCACCAATAAGCAAATAATAATCACATTGAAGCCCTTGAAATTGTAATCAATCCGAATCTTGAGGTGCATAGAGATACCCATACCTACTATAAAACCAATATTTTAAAAGAGAAATCTGTACTTTCTACTTTCATTATTAAAACACACTGATTACACGAACATCTGGATTCACGATTCTCATATTCAGCATCAAACAGGGTCTATCTATGCATGACACCAGGCACTAGATTAAATTGCTCTGCCCACACTAACTAGCTATGTAGTGAATTCAGCAGGATCATAGGATATGAATATCCCCCACACCCCAGAACAAAAATGACTATGAGATTTCATAGTAAAACTGTACATTTCTTGACCGAAAAGTTTACAGTTCAAAATTTAGAGGTTATTAGGCCACTGCATGGTTCTACTGTCAAATTTCACAGTAAATTTCTTCAGGGCAGTTTTGTTAACAGACATGCCATAGTGGATTAACAGATATAGATATACCTGTATAGAGATATATAGACAGATAGATCCACTAAGGTTCTATATGATCAAGCCTGTTTGGTAAGACCTATTTCTCTCATGGTTGCTCTGTAGTGAAAGCCACCTCCTCAAGGCAGTTCCTGAGGACCTCTCATCGAATCCCAAGTGTTTTTTGCACTGTGAAAGTTAACTGGTGTCTTATGGAAAACTGCAATGAACTGATGCACTAATCACCTCTGCATGCCCCCAGTGAATTATATATTAGGCTCCTGGCTCTTTCATGCAACCCTAACTGTTATAAGAAGGTGTGCAAAGTTAAATACAAATTAACTACAAACATTTTTGTCATCATTTTATTCATCATTGCGTTGGCCAATAATCATATTAACTATAACTGTCTACTAACTGTCTAAAAAGTGTTTACATTACAGGAAAGTTGCTTAAAACTGTAAACATTTTTGCACATTTTTTGCACAATTCCTCTGTTGGAACCTTGTCAGTAAACACTATTAGAAATATTTTATACGCATAATTTGTACTGCATTTATTGCATCAAAACCTTGCCCTGTACCTTGTGCGAGTAGTGTGGGTCAACGATGCGTGCCAGTCCGAAGTCTCCAATCTTTAACAGCAGCTGATTAGTGTTGATGAAGATGTTTGCCGGCTTTAGGTCACGGTGCAGCACATTGGCTGAGTGGATGAACTTGAGGGCCCGCAGCAGCTGGTAAAAAAGCAAAGTTGTATGGGCAACTGGCAAAGGGCCCTGTTCCAATATCTGTCCTAGATCTGTCTCCATGAGCTCCTGCACTATGTAGATCTCCATGAGCTGAGTGAGGTCATTTGGTAAAGGTTGCCCACAGGGGCCCAATGACTCGTATACCCTCACCACATTTTCGTGCTGCAGCCGGCACGTGATCTTGACCTCACGCAGAGCATGTTTGATGCTCATAGAATCCTGGAGCACTAGTTTCTTTACAGCCACACGTTGGCCATTGCGTTTGTCTGTGGCAGACAGCACCAAGCCAGATGTACCCGAGCCCAGGGGACGAAAGTCATGGAAATGACCACCTAGATCAAAACCGTATCTGAATTGGAAAGAGCTTAGCCTGGCCATCACTCACACAGGAGTCGCTTGGCAGTGCCTGAGAGAAGCTGTGGAGTAAAATACAAAATTCAAATACAAGATGCATCAGAATTATAAGTAAAATAATAAAAACAGCATTAAGTAATAAATTAAGATAATGAATTATACTAACTCGTTAAGACTACCAATCCATATTGTTGGAAGTTAGAAGCATTGCAAAGAACAATCAGTTTCACAACTACACTGGTCTACCAAAACATTAAAACCAGGAGTGATTCTAGGATAAGATCTTTAGCAGTGACCAATATATTTTTAAGCTTCTAAAAAAACACACAAAAAAATTATTTCTCTTATTTTTGGGGGTGACTCAATTCTAAGAAATAGGGTCTAACGACGCCCATGATTAAAATCAAAAACAGACCAAATAATTGACAATAATTATCTCTTATAACTGTGCATGATAATGTCTGGGATATATTAGACAGTAAGCTGATACTCATTGTCGACATATTGGATGTTAAAGGCCTACATGTAAGTGCCCCCATTTATCAAGGAACCAGTTTTCCAGAGGAATGAGTAAGAGCATCTCATGCTTGGCACACTCCAGTAACTTATGCAGGCAGTTAGGTAAAGTATCACACTGGGATCTGCAGAATATCCATTCAAGAAAACAGCTGAGGAGCAGTGTCCAGCCAGCCCAGTTTTGCTTACATTTGACACTGGTCATGTGTTAGTAAGAAAAAGAACAAGGCAGACCATCAAACGCCTGGACCTCTCTGATACTGAAGATGTCTGTTAAAACATTAGGGATTGCTTTAGCACAGCCAGCATGGGACTGTGGTAACCTATCAGTTAAAGTACTGGACCAAAAGGTCCATGTTTCACATTCCACCCATAACCCACAATTGCTTGCGTCTCAACCATAACAACTGCTTTCTACCCTAGCTTTATTTGTGCTGCACTTGTTGTTGACATCCCATCCTGTTTTGGCACCTCCTCTTGTTTTCTTTAGTCCTTTTTAAAATAACAATTGACCTTTTGTTCTGGGGGCTAAAATTATTTCATTTATTAAGTAACCGTGGTGGTTTGTATGTTTGTATTTTAGTAGCACAGGAGTTGCTCTTTTGATGGGGGATATGTCATATTGTGCGAGGATTTCAGGTGCAACCATTTTCATGGCTTTATGGGTGTGCTTGATTGTCTTGTGTGTATGTTGGCATGTGTTGGCATTTTGTGTTGTCTACAGCATTTATCTTTGGTGTATTTCTGTTTTAAGCTAAGGCCAAGTGTGGATTTCTTTTGAGTTCGTTTTTCAAGAAAAAAATGTGTTACCTGCTCCCCCATCCTTTACAATCAATATTAACGTGAACAGCATGAATGTGAAATCTTTGACTGCAACTGTGAAATTTTTATTTTAAACACCCTTATTAGAGCGCCAAATGAGCTGAGCTCTTGCAGGTTATAGTGCTGCTCTTTGGCGCAGCAATGGCAGTGAAGGATTTAAACACACTTGCAATGAGAAGTCCAGAGCCTTAATCATTTAACAACCACATCCCTAATTGTCAGACAAATATTGTCATTTTATATATATATATATAATATAATATATAATACAATGTATTATACATTGCATAATAGTGTGAATTTATTGATTTATTGTGCCTTCAAAATAACTTAACACACATTAACACACGTCATTAATGTCTAAACCACTGGCAACAGTCATATTGGTCAAATTGTGCCCAAAGTGTCAATATTTTTGGTGACCACACCTGCTCACCATTCACACAAGGAAAATTGCCAATTGTTTATCCAGGATCACTTCAGGGTGAAGGCACTTTTGTTGCCAGTAGTTTAGAGATTAAGAACTGTGTGTTAAGTTACTGTAATGCACTGTGAAGTGAACATGTCTGGTAAGGGAATGAGGGTCCCTAAAGTGGAGATGTGTCATTTACATATCCCACACATATTTACATAACCACTAACCACTTGAGCACTCAAACACCTGTCCTCGCCTTATCAATGCTTATATGTCTATTTAGTCTATAAATGGTCTCTTTGATGCTTAAAAAGGCAAGCTTTAGTGCCTGTTCCTTGTCAACAGTGCCAAATACATGAGATATCAGACCTGGAATGCAATTATGACCAAGCACAAGCAGTCTGAATGGTATAAGCTCCATAGCTTCTCATTATGTCTTCAACAGTTATCAAGGAGTTTGCCACCAATGGAACAGGACATAGTGGAAAGAAGTAAACAAAATAACAGAACCCTACAAAAGTTGGTGTGAAATAAAAAAACTTCAGGTAGAGCTGGGCTGCGACCGAAATTGCATACTTTGACAGTACGCATTAGATTCGATTAAGTACGCACTGCTCGACCGTTAAAGCAGTACGCTCTTTAAGTACGCAAGTATACAGTATACGCAGAACCTCGGATGCAGTATACGCAGAACCTCGGACGCACTACGCCCGCCATCTTACCATTGTCATGTGACGCATGACGTCACACCAACAACAAAAAAATCTTTCATTAAAAAAGATTATCTTTCATTTCATTAAAAGCCCAATTCGCCAACATTTTTAATTATTTGTAAATATAATAATCAATGGAAAAATATTTTGAATTAAAAAATATTTTTTCTAGTTCATTTGAAATTTGTAAACAGTCACCTCAGCGCTGTCCGCTATTTTACTTCATCAGCTTCAAACGCCTTCCCTGCTCCAGTTGAATCATGGGATAGGATAGTGTGCTTTGGTTGCATACTTAAAAATGACTTCATCCGGGGACTTTTCGCGTTCTGTTTCAAGCAGTTGTACCAACAATTCAGTGCTCTGAATGGCAGGGTAAGGTGGATAAGAACTGGACGAGACTAACAGTACCTTTGATACTTTCTGTTGTTGGTGGAAGAATATGGGGTTGTGCTTGTCCTGCTAGTCAGATGTGAGCAAATGTTTACTTGTTGCTGGCTAGGTGGGTCACCCAAATTCACCACGGGTGTCATGCAAAACCGTGCTTGGCTATACAATTCTGTAATGGCTCTGCCATTTTTAGAGACTTAGGTTTAAATGTCTGGGGCACACATCAGCTTACACACCATAACATAAAATGGATGCAGGGGTCAGATTCATGGGTTAATAAGTAAGCAAATCAATAGTTTACAATGTTGTTCTCTGTCCTCTGATATGCCACGACTTGTAAATTGTTTCTTAAGCTTTGTGGCTTTTTGAGACATGCTGATCACTGCTTGTGATTGGTGCATGTGATAAGCACATCCTGTGTGAAGAAACTCGCCTACCTATTCTGGTTACCATGTCACTCTGACTGATCTGTAAGTTATTCTTCTATGTAACTCACTTTGCCAGTTGCTCTCTTTTGGTCATACACCTGCTTGGTTTGTCTGGTAGGATCTTTTGAGCACGGTGGATGAACTTTCACAGGCGTCCAGTAATGGCTGAATATAACCAATAGATTTAGAGTAGTTATTCTTCATTAAAGCTGAGATTACGCCAGTGTCCTAAATATAACCTGTAGCAGGAGGGCCCAGCCTGCCTCAATATGTGAACTAATGACCATAAGCCCTGTGTGTTTGATGTTGTAGGTACCATACATCTAGTATTAGCTGATGTTTGGCTATAAATGCTTTGTGATGGTTTTTAATCAAAATTGGAAATGAACCAAATAGGGCTGCCACGATTAGTCGACAAGTTACGATTATGTTGACTATTAAAATAGCCGACGACTAATTGAATAGTTGATGCGTCGTTTTTGTGTTTTGTTTTTTTTTTAAACTTTGGTTTTTCTCTCCAAACTACGGCAGTTTCCACTGCTGCGTCTGCCTTGCTGTCCTTGACGCACATGCGCAGTAGTGGGAAACCGGGGTAGGCAGTCATTGGTCACACTCTATGTCAATACACACAGGCGCAGAACAAACAATAACAGTTTAGTTCACAGGGAAGCGTGGCGCCAGATCTCAAACACACTGAAACGCAAATGCAAGTTTACGGAGGAGCTCAAGACAAAATGTCCTTGTTTCCGTCCTGGTCGGCACCCGTGCGA
>JAVSBV010179932.1:0-13298 GCA_033117975.1 Parotocinclus spilosoma | reverse complement strand
TTGGAATAAGGCTGTAACGTAACAAAATGTGGAAAAAGTGAAGCGCTGTGAATACTTTCCGGATGCACTGTATGTCAGCTAAGTGTTAATCACTCTATTCCATCGCGTTTGTTGCATTGTTGCTACCAGCGAGCTGAATCATTTCTCCACTAAGAAAGAGATATGTATTGTGGATGTTCAAATCCAATGTGGCTTGAACTGGCATCAGAAATCCAGCTCAAGATTATTCTGATCACTGGTGGGAAGAACTTTGTATTTGCAGCTCCATTTACCCAAATTAGATGCTGCATAGATGCTCTTTTCTCAACTGACACCATTTCATTGGTGACCAGCTTAAGGCATGTATTGGTTGGTGGCTCACAACCACCCACAGTCTCTCTAAGCATGCTTAGTAACACAAAGGTCTGTAAAAGTGACACACTATTATTCTTAATCTTCTAGCGAAGTAAGGGTGCAAGTAAACCATAGTCCGTGCAGCCAAGCCACACAACTGACTATGAAGTTTGTGTTGAGGTTGCTGGGGAGCTCTTCAGTCAATCCAGCATCTCTGGAACAGTGATACCACTGGCTGACTTGCTGGTCCTAAAACGTTGCTGGTCTTAGCCACCTTTGCTGGTAAGACTGGCTGGATCCATCTGGCAGAACATTTAAGACTCAGTATCAATGGAGTTCCATCTTAGTTTCCATGATGGCTGCCCTGCTTCCTTTCTTCTTCTGCTAGGGGTCGATCGCCCTCACAGAGAAGCCGCTCCATCTCCCACAGTTGATCCTACTTCTGACTCCAGTCTAGAGGCTCAAAGGAATCAGGTGACCTGGAAAATATATTTTGCAAATTTTATTAACAAATGTACATACACTATAAGCACTGAAATAGCTTGGTTGAGCAGAAAACTAAAATGCTTGCAAACAGGCTAAGGCCTTTAATATAACCACTAGGTCCATGTGCAGTAACTAAACCAACTTAACAAAATATTATTAGCAATGAACCAGTTACAATAGTGTAGTGCTTAACTCCATAATCTTTAAAAAGAATCTTTAGTTACACGACATTAGAAAAGATCATATCTGGCGTTTAATTAAATTATTTAGAATAATCACATTTCTTTCTTTCAGTGCTTAGCTTATAAATCTCTAGATTGGCACACTGTGGTATAGGTTACCCTCTCCAGTAGTAAGCAGTATCAGTGCTGCTATCTTCTGGTGGAAAAAATGGAATAGCATGCATAATTGCACAATTAAAGAACTGTCTCAAGTAAGAGCAAAGTTGCATAGTTTCTGTGTGAGAGAGAGACTGTGTGAGAATTGTTCCTTATAACACATGAAAAGGAACATTTACAGCATTTAGCAGACAGGCTTGTGCAGAGTGTCTGGTGTAATTATACATTGTGCAATTCCAGCAATTGTGTTTGTGTGTAACTGTGGCAACTTGGCAGTGCTGAGACTTTAACCATTGACCTTCTAGCAATATTTTAATGCATATTATTTGATGGGTGTCCATTTGTCATATAAAATACAGTTTCACTCTGTTTAAATACTTTGAGGTCGGTCCAACATCTGATGATAAAGGTTGTTTTTGCTACTAGGTGGGATCCAGGTGGACAACCTGCACAAACTTTGACTACACAAGGCCCTTGTACTATAACAAGGCACTGCAATTATTAGATTTATTTTTAAATGATTATTGCAGTTAATAATTCTAGCAATGGCTTGTATAAGTATACTGGGAATATGTAATAATACAACGCTTTATGTGTGAAAGGGTTGTCTGGTTGTCTGATGCGTTTGTCCTGTTTGTTTTTTTTCTCTCTTTCTCTTGAACTCAGCGAGGAATAAGTGGAAGCCCTCTGATCCTCAAATTATCTCAGAAGGTCTGTATGCCATCGCTGTGGTCCTGAGCTTCTCACGCATAGCGTACATCCTTCCAGCCAATGAAAGCTTTGGCCCACTGCAGATCTCACTGGGTCGCACTGTGAAAGACATCTTTAAATTCATGGTCATCTTCATCATGGTCTTTGTCGCTTTCATGATTGGCATGTTTAACTTGTACTCGTACTACTTAGGAGCCAAGTACAACCCAGCCTTCACAACGTAAGTGAAATTTATCATTTATACAAATGCACACCACTGCTACACGTTACATGTAATCACACACAAAACACATGCACTTTATTCTAAGTCTGAAATTTAAGATGGCACTTTAAAAAATCCCTAAATGTATTAACCATGGATGAATTTTAAATCACAACTTATACGTCCTTCTCCCTCTTTTGTGGGTATAATCTCTTGCTGTGCTCTGTAGTGCACAGCAGCTTCTTGATATCATTTTAGTGGATTTGCTAGAGACCGCTAGAGTATTTCTTGGTTGTAATCCTTACTAAATTACTCTGAAAATAAGGGTAATTCTCCTCTATATACTGACAGTTTACCTTTAATTTCAGATGGTTTTAAAAGCTGAATTAGATATGTTAAATTTGTTGGGAGCAGGGGCACAGGTTTCTAGTAGGATCATAGTTTCAAAAGTTGTTAGGTATGGTTTAGAAGTGTGAACAGATTAAAGCCCTTTGTGTTATTTGATTATTGTGCATAACCTGCATTGTGCAAATGCATGTAGACGTCATCCTCATTATCCTCTGTTAATTTTCTGTGGAGCTTAACTCTTCGCAAACCATGAGGTGTATACAGTAGCCAAAATGCTACTCATCCAAAGTACTCTTACCTTGGAAAACATTTAACTTATGTAAAAATACTTATAACAATAACTGCCTAAGACTAATAAAATACCCTAATTGACAAAACTGCACCCAGGTAGCAATATCGGATTCTGCAAAACTTCTGCAAATCTCAGGCAAATATGTTAATTATTATAGGTTTGGTCTGATTGTACACATGGTGTTGCCACAAAAAAGGGTAAAAGTGCTTTCCCCACTGGAAAACTAAACCCACTGCTAAAAAGTCTATTTTTGGGTAGTGTACCTATCGGTGAGACATTGTTGGCTGCTAGACAGGCCTTTTTGGCACATTTGACCACTGATGTTGCAAAACGTTTAAAAGTTAAAAGAGAGATGACAAAGTAAAAGACCACTTCAGACTAAATCATATTGTGTTAAGAAAATGGGATTATTATAGGTTTTGAAGAATAAATTCCAAATGAGAAACGTTCAAGAAAAGAGAAAGATAACTAAAGACAATGTAACTTATATTGTGGTCAGACTAATTAAGATGATTAGGAGAAAGGAGTGACTGGATCTGTAAGAAAGCAAAGCACCAAGTAAATAGATACCTAGGAATGGGGAAAAGAAAACTGGAAAAGGAAAAGTGAAGCAAAGAAACAAGAAATATATTTTGTTCACACTGTCTGCAATGAATACATTTGAAATTGAAATTACTTTGGAGCCACATTTTCCAACCCTTCTTTTTGAGCAGTTCTGACATTTACCAGTCTATTGATGTTTTTGGGTTTTTTTGTTTTAAATTTTTTAATTTAAATTATTAAATCCTGTATGCATATTACCCAGCCTCAGGGTATGTCTGGAATGATTCAGATTCTGACTTCAAACAAATCCAAATTCACATGGCCTTACAGAACCAATTAGATGTTAGAAATACTGAAATTTTATCTGTATTTTCCATACTGTCCCAACTTTTTTGTATTTTACGTTGTAAATATTTGAGTATATTTAATATTTGAAACTTCCATCGTAGTTACATACATGCAGTATGACAAAGCATGGTCAAACTAGCAGAACTGGAGTAGAGTAAACAACAACTAGTTTCATATAATGGCGTATGGGGTAGACATGCGTAATGTTTACTCTAAATACACCTTTAATCTGTCAAATAGTTAAATGGAATTGTTCATATTATTTCTATACTTTGTTCTACAAATTGTGTTTGTATGGATAGTATTGTATTCCTAGAATTTGTAGAAGGAAGACAATTTACGACCCGAGTTAAAAATGTAAGAACAGTGGTGGGATGTGCATTATGGACTGCAGTCAAGATATTAACTCACTGGTCACTTTAGTAAGTACACTTGTTATGAATTTACATTTATGTCATTTAGCAGACACCCTTATTCAGAGCAACTTACAATTCATAGTCTTACAATCCAAGCAATTGTGGGTTAAGGGCCTTGCTCAGGGACCCAACTGTATTAGCTTGGCAAAGTTGGGATTTGAACCCTGAACTTCTGGTCCATAGTCCAGTTTGTTTGTACTTATGATGCCATGTGGTGAAATGTTTTATTGGTCAAAAAAGACCAAGATTTCACTACTGAACATTTTTGGATGTACTTAGAGAGAGTAGTCTATTGCCACAAGTTAAAATATGTAAATTTACCTCACTCAGTGTGCATAAATTTGGGTGAAATTAACGCAAGTAAACTCTATGAAATATTAAATTAGGAGCCTGGACATTTTTTCGACCCTTTTATTGTATTTTTTATTATTTCATTGTCAATTTTCCGAAATGAAAATGAACTTTTTAAATGTTGTACAACCCCCCACCTCCCTCAACACCACCATCACCATTACCACCACAACACCTCATATGTCATGCTGTAATACTGGCAATATCAACTGGTCAAAGTCAAATTAACTACAAAACTTTTTTTCCTTACTGTCTGTTAAATGCTTCTTACTTGTTTCACTGGCTATTTCTGGACTATTCCTATAGCAACCTTCTCATTTCCTGCTATTCTGGACACAGTTGCAAGGATACCTTTGGCAAGGCATTCACTCAGAATTAGGGTTCCTCCATCCCTTTGGCAGTTTCGAACTTTGCGGCTAAAATTAGCATGCTGATTAAAGTCATCCCTAGCCACCTACAAACAACCTACAGACAACTTGTGCTCATGATGGCATGGTTACATGGCTGCATGTTCTTAACACTTCATAACTTAAAGTTAAAAGTGGTAAAGTGACAAAGCTCCCTGCTGTTGTGAGTCACCCTGTCAGCAGAAAGTGTGAGAAGAGGTATTGATCTGAGCTGTATTTTCAGCTCTCAAGAGTATTTTCTGGATGTAATCAATCGATTGTATTCCGGGTGGCATGTGATGGTCTAATTTCATCTGAAGTGGCTAAGTTTAATTGTGCTGCCCTCTAGGCTTGACACTTTTAAGCAGTCTGTGTCAAGAGTCTCTTCCTCTGATGATTGTGTCCAACACAATACAGGCGGAGTACTTAAGGTTTTTGGTGGTTTAAGTGTTTTGCTTTTAATAATAATAATAATAATAATAATAATAATAATAATAATAATAATAATAAATAGTTTATCATTTGTTGAACTACATTTACTTAACATTTACTTTACTTATGGCTTCTTGTGAAAATGTTATGATGCAACATAGAACATGTTGAAGGTATTATAATCTTTCAAGCATCATGGTAAATACACAGACAGTCCCAGGTACATGTAGTAACTGTGCAGTTACTTAATGGTTAATTTAGCTAATAAACTGGCCATTCTTATGTGTTGACAATTCTTTAGAGGCTTTAATGTGAGCAGCAGAGGGCACTGTTTAGATGCACTGTAGCAGATTGTTCTGTTCTTTTAGTGAAAAGGACACAGAGTACAGATAAGCAGATACACAGCATATATTTGTTAGAGTTTGTCCTTTTACTGTTACACACACACACACACACACACAAGCAAGGTGTCCTGCACAGTGACGCAAATGCAAAGTGGGTATATACAGTCATTTAAAACATTAAACATAAAAAACTACCTACAACACAAAAAAATATATTAAAATATTTTATAATAGCAGTAAATAAAAAATATTAATAATACTAAAACAAATAACAGTTATTTATTGTTAAATAAATGGGTTTACTAATTTTGTGCTGAAAACAGTCAACATAAACAATAACAGGACTGATGGACAGTAATTGGACAAAAACATTAAACTATTTATTATGATGAATATTGAAATACAGCAAGAGCTGTTAGATTCAGAGTTGAAAACTATAGAAAACATAAGTGTTACAATAGGCAAATGGGACTCTTTTGGTGGAAAGACTCACATATATACACATATAGGGACTGTGGTAGCCTAGTGGTTAAGTTACTGGACTATGGAACTGAAGGTCCAAGGGTCAAATTACAGTTGGGTCCCTGAGCAAAGCCCTTAACCCACAATTGCTTGGATTGTGAACTGTATGAATCGTAAGACGCTCTGGATAAGGGCATCTGCTAAATGACATAAATGTAAATGTAAATATATTCTACATATATTCATATACACATATATCACACATACACTACTCACATATATGGTTTGTTGGTGGATGTATTTAGTGCATTGGGTCTATGATTGTGAGTGCACTACTTTAGAGTAAGGTAAGACCTCAGAGTGATACATATTTTTTGTTTGTTTTGACAGCTGAGTGTTACAGTCATGTTGTGTGTGTGTGTGTGTGTGTGTGTGTGTGTGTGTGTGTGTGTGTGTGTGTGTGTGTGTGTGTGTTGGAGGGCAGGTGGAAGTGATAATGATGTCCCCTGGGCCTGTGTGTGTTGACAGCCTGAGTATACGGACTACACTCCATAGAAAAAGGCCTTAATGACCAAATGAAGGACAGATATAGTCAACATAGTGACCACGCATGCACAGACCATTCACTAGCTAAAAGAATAGTCCATCATTCATGCCAACACCTGTCTGTGTGATAGATAGCTTGTCCTGTTGAAGAGGGAAACAGAAGGTAGGTAGAATCTGGCTGCAGGGAAGAAGCAATAGATATATACTTCAATGCTAAGGGGAAAAAACCTTTCAATTACCAGGGAAGAAAAATGCCAATTCAAGCACCGTAATGAAGGAAGGAAAAATTGCCAGAGATGGAAGTAATATAACACCAGAGGAGTGGTTGTGGAAAGCCATTGTGAGAGACAGCAGAAGACAGGGGGATGAGAGAGCAAGAAAATATTAAGTTTGCATATACAACAGATAGAATTAACTAATAAGTAAGAGAAATCAGCCATCTATCTGGTATCCACAGTCATGTCCCTCACAATGTATCTTTGTAATGCTAAATCACAGTTTAATTTTTTTCTGGTGACCTTTTTGCTAGGGACTATACATGGATCTTTAAAGGTGATATTTAACACTGTGTGTTGTTAACAGCACTGCAAACAAAGCTACCTTTTCAGGCAATGCGCTAGTGTTTTCAGACTTGTTTCAGGTTTGTTCATATTTACAGATGTACACTATCTCAGAAAAGTGAGCACAACCCTCACATTTTGTAATTATTTTATTATATATTTTCCTGGAGCAACACTAAAGATATGCCACTTTGATATGATGTGCAGTAGTCAGTCTACAGCTTGTATAACTGTGTACATTTGCTGTGTCTTCAAAATAACTCAACACACAGCTATTAATGTCTAATCTTCTGGCACCAAAAGTGAGTACATCCCTAAAGGAAAATGGCCAATTAGCCACTTTTTCTCCTCGGCATCATGTGACCATGTTAAATTATGGTATTCATTCCCTCTCAAAGATCTCTCTGAGGATATGAAAAAATAATTTTTGCTATACATAAACGTGGTCTAAAGCTATAAGAACTTATAAGAACACCCTGAAAGTGAGCTCCAACATACCATGATTTGCAAATCCCTTTCAACATATATTTAATTGAATACACTACAAAGGCAAGATATTTAATGTTAAAACAAATTAAAATAATTGCTTTTTGCAAATATTCACTCATTTTTTACATTCCAAAAAAGTTGGGACAGGGGAATATTTACCACTGTGCATCACCTTTCCTTTTAACAACACTCAGTAAGCATTTAAGAACTGTAGGTGGAATTATTTCCCATTCTTGCTTGATGTACAACTTCAGTTGCTCAACAGTCCTGGGTCTCCATTGTTGTGTTTTGCGCTTCATAATGCACCAGACATTTTTAATGGGAGACAGGTCTGGACTGCAGACAGGCCAGTATAGTACCCGTACTCTTTTATTACAAAGCCACACTGTTGTAACACGTGCATAATGTGGCTTGGCATTGTCTTGCTGAAATAAAAGATCCCTTAAAAAGACATGGCTTGGATGGCAGCATATGTGGCTGTTTTATGTACCTTTCAGCATTAATGGTGCCTTCACAGATGTGCAAGTTATCCATGCCATGGGCACAAACACACCCCATACCATCAGAGATACTGGCTTTTGAACTTTGCGCTGGTAACAATCTGGACAGTCAATTTTCTCTTTCCTCCGGAGGGTACGAAGTCCATAATTTTCTAAAACAATTTGATATTTCGACTCCTCAGACAGCAGGACACTTTTCCACTTTGCATCAGTCCATTTCAGATCCAGAGAAGCCGACAACATTTCTGGGTGTTTTTTATATAAATAGGGCCTAATACATTATGTACAATGGTTTTCTGAAGTGTTCCTGAGCCCATGTGGTAATATCTGATACAGAATGATCTCGGTTTTTAATGTAGTTCCACCTGAGGTATCGAAGGACAATGGCATCCAATGTTTGTTTTCTTTTGATAATTTTATGGAATGTAGGTAATTAAACCCCTAAATTCCTTGCAATTGTATGTTGAGAAAGGTTGTTCTTAAACTGTTGGACTATTTGCTCATGTTGTTCACAAAGTATTGAACCTCACCCCATCCTTACTTGACTTACATGACACTCAACTGTTTCCAATTAACTTGTTCACCTGTGAAATCTCCAACTCCCCAGTCTTTTGTTGCCCCTGACCCCACTTTGAAGTGCTAGTCCTTTACAGTTTTAGAGTTCATAGCTGTGTCCAGTCTGGGTGGAGTTTGACATGTTCTCCAATGTTCCTTAAGGGTTTTCTCTAAGACATCTACCTCATACCTGGTGTGAGGTAATACATCTATTAAATTTAATTTCTTTGTATGAATCAAAACAGGTCTATTGTTGAACAAAAAAGAAAGAAAAATCTAATTTAATAGTAGCAAAGCCTTTGCATTAGCTCATTGTGCATTTGTAAAACATAATACTAAGCTTTAGAAGTGTACAGGACTGTGGTAGCCTAGCAGTTAAAGTACTGGGCTCTGGATGTGATGGCCCAGGGTTCAAATCCCACCTCTGCCAAGCTGCCACAGTTGGGTCCTTAAGCAAGACCCTTAACCCACCATTTCTTTAATTCTAAGCCTGTACGAGTTGTAAGTCGCTCTGGATATGGGCGTCTGCTAAAATGCCATGTAAAAAAAATGCCATGTAAGTACCATGTTCAACCAGAGCATGAATTCTGCGTTAGCTGGGAGCGTCTGAAACACTTAACACCAGCAAAGTTTTTTGGTTTTGTGTCTATAAAACATGGAATCGATAAGAAATCAGTAAACAAAATCAGAATAAAAAAAATGTAAACAATACCAACCCTAACAATAATACAATTTATGGATTTTAACATGACAGATGACTTAACATATATGTTCACCAGATGTCAGAATCAACTTGACAGCACTTAATAATAATTATAACACATAAGCATAGCTTCATTTGCAGTCACAAAATAGCCAGTGCTGATATTATTGACTCAATTGTCACAATTATTATTTCGAAAACTAGACTTAGGTCATAAAATAGACTTTAGTTGTCTTTAAGTACCTTTTATTTTCATTCAGTGATTTAGCCTTAGTGATCCAATCAGTTTAACGCAAATGGACATGTTATACAGAGAATAGCTCAAGGCAAACAGATGTGATAAATTAGAAATTGTGAAAATGTGATTAGAGCTTTATTATTACCTCTATTAGAGGGGAAATATATTACACACAGGCAATATAAATACATTTAAACAGTTTTACCCCATAGCAACTCCCAAGTCCTGACGTATACATATTTCCAGGTATTCATTGCAGATATTTCGACCGATAGTGGTAGTAAACACCCACAGCTTGAATGTTGATTAAAAATATATAATTTACATACACTCAACTGACTGACAACCATTGCATGGTTTACATTTACCAGATGCTCTTACAACTAATACAGTCTCAAGCGAGGGTTAAGGGTCTTGCTCAAGGACCCAACAGTGGCAGCTTGGCAGAGGTTGGATTGCAAACCTGGGCCTTCTAGGCTACAGTCAAGTACATTAACCACTGAGCTAAGATAGCCTTTATTATCATACAAGGGGAAATTTGCCAAGTTTCCATGGTACTACAGTGGCAGAGTTAAGCTGTTGCTGCTAACATATTATGTGTTTGTACAGTACCAACCAAACACTGTATAGTCCTGTCTGAAACATGCAGACCATATAAATCAGTGCTAGTGCTATTTCACCATGCTGAATGTATAAACTGTAGCAATATTAAAATAGCTTAAAGCAACTACGGTCATACTGTTTGTGCTGTAGTCTTGAATACCAGTGTATATTAGCAACATCTGTAATACAACGGCATTGTAAACTGGCCGTTTAACAGTATTTGAAATTCAAGAAAATTGTGTTTATAAAAGCAAGAAAAGCACCGCTTTTTGCACTAGACAATAAGGAGATCTCAGAGAAAGAGTTTTTACTGTTATGCAATGCCAATATTTCCTTTAACCCAAACTATACAAATAAAGAATATTCTCATATATCTGTAAAAAACAACAAATCAAATTAATTATGTGTTTTTAACCAGTATACTTTGAAATCCTGAAACAAATACTGTGATTTCCTAGTGTAATTATAATTTCAGCTCAACAAAAATAGCCCATGTAGGCTAGCACAATTGCTATGGTGGGTGGAAGCAAAGAGATAGATCCCTGTCATTGTAGCTGTTTAAAGTTCATAATAGCCAACACGCTGGCACCCTGCTTAGAAACATTATGCCATGGACTGTTTTTAACATAATGGAGTTTTTTTTTATCAAAGACAATCTTGCTAACAGTGTCACATGTAGCATGTTCATTGTTTATCACAGCCTATATTAGTAATGGAAAAGGAAAAAAAGATAGCAAGAAGTGGAGGAATATGTGGAGCTGGAGGTGTTGGTGTGGGTGAGTGAGAGAAAGGGATATGAAAGGGTAGACTGGGTGACGTAGCAATGTTGGCTGCATATTTAAGAACGTAAGCACAAAGAACGGGTAGAGGAGAATTGCAACCAGCCAAGACCAGCATATGAGGGAAGATTTAGTTATTTTTAGCACAACTCGGAAATGATAATACAAACACAGCTGTTGTTCGTCGCATATCATTTTAAAAAGATCTTAGGGCAACATGCAGTATTTTTGCTGGCAGACATTGTGGGTAAAACAGAAATTGTACTTCAGAGCTTGTTAATATGAGGAAATCTTACATACAAGTTCTGATCCAGAATATATATGTAGCACATGCAAGTCATGTAGTCACAGTAAGCTCTGAATCCCTCTAGACCTCTATGGCAATGGACAACTGTAAGAATTTGATGATCTTATCCAAACAGAGAGAAAGAAAGGGAAGAACCAGCATAGTGTCTGACATTATTGGCAAACATGACAAGAAAATTACGTTTGCTTAGATCCAGTTATTCTAGAAGAGAAGAGTTGATGGAATATCAGAATAAAAATGGCAAGAAATCTTTGTTCAAGATCTGTGGTGCATATACTGAATGTTATCACCAACCAGCCGCTTGACAATGCCGATTTGACCCATATTACTAAGACATTACACACTCAGGTCCTTAAACTGAAAACATTATTAATAATAACAATTTAAAACCATTAAATCCATCTTTTTTCCTTAAATATGCAAGGCACCTATATAAACAAATCAATTTAAATGACTTATTTGCATTTAAAAAGTATTATTCTAATAATTGTTTTTGTATTCTTTTGTATTGCACTGAAATTTATATTGCCAGCTCATATGGCCATGTAGTGCATTTAAAGGACAACTTTAAGCAAACTAAATGTGAGTAATAAAAAAAGCACAATAACGCTGGTGCAATTAATATTTTAAATAGTTTACTTGTTTTAAAGGATACATACAGTCATTAATGACTGCCCTCTCTGTCCATTTGACCAATTCCGTTTTACTATACAGGAGCATTTTGTACAAACTGTAGTTCATCTGTTTCTCTGCATACCTTGTTATTGTTCCTCACTCTGTTATATAATGGCCAGGACCCCCACAGCACCACTGGCATGGTTATGGTGTGTTAGTGTGTGTTGTGCTGGTGAGTGGATCAAACACAGCAGGGCTTCTGAAGTGCACTCATACTGACACATCACTACCAAAGTCCAGGCATCTACAATTTTCTTTTTGTGTATAGCCTGTCATTACATTACAGAACAAAATGGTGGTGAATCCTCGAGCAATTGGTACATTTTCATGGTTGCTCTGGATAGCTGTTCCCAGTGTGTGGCACTATTTTCCAGTAAAGGGTTTTAAAGTCTTAAAAAGGTTCACAATTAGGCAAAATAATTAAAATAATTTGTGCACTCATGAGAGGTATTGAGATATGACAACAAAAATGGAGATCTGTTTGAATAAGTTTATTCTGTGTCAATAATGTCTTACAGACAAGAAGTACTGTTTAGACATGTAAACAGTAAGGTTTATTTATAAAATTTATATTTATGTAAATGTCATGGATATAAGTCTGGGATAAGTGATCAGTTGGTCCTCACAGTTGATGTTTTAGATGGTGGGAGAATTGTTCAGGAGTAGAGACCTGAATCACTTTAACGTGGAAAATTGCTTTTGCCTGACAGGGTTAATTGGATGTAAACAATAATAATAATAATAATAACAATAACAACAATTTTGCGCAAAATCGAACATCCAGGAGACACATCATATGGTTAAAAATGAAATCACAATGATGCTGTGAGCAGGAATTACTCGGGGACACATTTTAACATTTGCTGTCTCTAGATAGTCCATAAAGAAATTGTTTTACAAGCTTAGATGGAGAACTTGTCTGGGTTGCACAGATCCCTGTCCTTAACCATGTCTTCTCAAAAGGGTGACAGCATGGATGATGGAAACAGAACAGTTTTCTAAAACAAATAATCTAAATTGCATCAACTTTGCAAAGGCCCAGTATTTCTCCTTCCTTATGGATAATCTGTATATCCCATATACGTAATTAATTTAAATGTTTTATGCATAATGTTTATCATGTTTATTACCCATAAGAGGATGGGTTTCCCTTCTGAGTCTGGTTCCTCTCAAGGTTTCTTCCTCTTAAGCTCAGAGAGTTTTTCCTTGCCACTGTCGCCATTGGCTTGCTCATAAAGGACAAATAGCATCAAATTTGTGCCACTTGTTCATGAATTAATGTAAAGCTGCTTTGTGACAATGTCTATTGTAAAAAGCGCTATACAAATAAAATTGAATTGAATTGAATTGA
>JAVSBV010179931.1:0-27038 GCA_033117975.1 Parotocinclus spilosoma | reverse complement strand
CACGAACACACACACACACACACACACACACACACACACACACACACACACACACACACACACAGAGAGAAAACAGCCAAACCTTAACAGACATCTTGCATTGGAATTGGTTAAATGACACGGTTAGCAAATTCACAGCAGGGATTTCAAGAAAGCAAAATGTGACAGCGATTTATGCAATGAATTTTTATCAGCATGCTGAGATAAGGTGCGTTAGCAGCTCTGCTGGTTTCTATGTTTGCGGAAAAAGAGGAGATCAGGTGATTTAAAATCTCCCGGTCATTTATGGAGTCCAACAATCCATGTAGAATAAGAAAGTTCTTAACCTCATCAGAAACACACTCCCACATATCACACACCATCCAGATTAGCCCCTGCACATTTTAGTATTCCTGCTGTTTAAAGTGAATTCATTTCCACCATTCAGCAGGTGATACATTTGCTCATTAAGGATATTACCGGAAGCTAACCCCACTGATATTTCTTTCAGCCTTAAAGCCTCAGCATTCTGAATCAATGTCTCATTCTTTGTCAATGAATCAGGAGGACCTGGACAGTGGGTAAGCAGTGAAATTGAACCACAAACATATCATACACTCCCTAGAGTACTGTAGCAGAACAAAACTGGCAGCATCCTCTTATTCTCTGTGTCCACGCACGCTGCAACACATTGCACCAAAGTAAAGGGCTTCTGTCCCTGCTGGCCACTTGGCTGATTGCCAGCGAGACTTTCTGTTACCTTGTTAAAAGACAAATGGTCCTTTAATGCCACTGGCCATATGAGGTGACTCGGGCAACCATTATGAGCCCTACATCAAAAATCTGACAACAAAGGGCTAACAGAGAGCCTTTATTTGGGAGAGATCAGTGCTCCCAACCGTGTGTGAGCAAAACCCCATGAATTACATACACATTCCAATTTGAGAGACTACAGTAAGGAAAAATTTTACAGCTGAGGAAAACTGTGAACAACATTAGTCAACTGGTACTAGTTTTAAGCAGAATGGGTGTAATATATGTACAGTGCTTTCCAAATGTTTTAGGCTAAGATTCAATTTTTAGCTTTAGCTATTGTATAATCAGCATATATAACATGCTGTTGATGACTGGACCCAAAAATGTCATGCTTGGTTTCGTCACTACTTAATACTTTTCTCAACTTATCTTCATTCAAATCTTTGTGAGTTTTAGCATATCATATCCTCGTCACCCTGCTACACTTCTTAAAAAGTAGTTTCTTGGTTGCTACCCTTCCAAAAAGACCATCATGATCACACTTCTTCAGACTGGCCAAGGGTCAACATAGCATCTTGATGAAGATGCCAGATGCTGCTATTGCTCAAGTGTATATGGAGGTTTTGCCACTGTTTTTATTAACATTATTTCATGTTTATTTCACTTCTTTATTTCAATTTTTAATACGGCATACAATGTCCCATGTGTTCTGTTTGTATCTTAATAATGAGAATATAGTTAGATATGGTCATTATACAATATCTAAAACAATGTTATATCTATGTGTTCCCCAAACGTTTTGCACAGTACTGTCCACATACATTTGTAATAAGAACAGAAACATCTAATAAGCAGAGAGTCTCTTCTAGTTTTCAAAAGTGTACAAGCAGAACAAAGTCAGAGTTAAAAAGAAATCCTACCTTCCCAATTTCTCATTCACTGAGTGTAGTGTCATGACCCTGCAGCATTTCCCAGAGATGAAATCTCTACCTTTAATAAGGATCAATGCAAATGCACTGCCATATGGCTCTGTGCTTTAGAAGGCTGAGTCTTGTTTTGGATCAGTAAAGCACTGTTCCTACACACTGATTCCACTCTCAATACCTGTAGGCCATTGGCTCCATCAGCCAAAATGCACAGAGCACACCACAGGCTGGGTTTACTCTCTCCATTCCAGCACACATAACAGAATGTCTTGTAGCTGACACTGATATCTGCATTAGCACACGTTATTTGCATGCATTTTGAAACTACATCAAAGCAGGGTGACCCAAGCATAGTAGGATCAAGGGAAGGACAAAAAGTGACAAAATTGTATACATTTTAAAAGAGGACTCTTTCGTGTCAACACAAATTGATCAGGGTATACCTATATGTATGTATAAAATTGTCAAACAGTGCACTGTACTAACTTTAAGGTAAAAGCCAGGAGATATGCAAAGACAGCATCAATGTTCTTACCTTAGACAAAATTAAGAACAGTTAAGATATCCAGAATTAACCGAGAAACAATGTTTGACTTTAAGTTTCTCCTGAAGGAATGTTAGCCTTATGTGATAAAACTATAAAGCACAGTTACCAATCCAAAAGTCTCCTGCATTAAAAATATAAACTCAAGAATATAAACATTTGCGCATCCGAGGGAGTTTTTTATTGCCGTCGTCACTTTTGCTGCACAACTGAGGTCTGAACTCAGCCATTGGTGTAGCTGCTTCCTCACGAATCTACCGCGACTAGCATTACAAATAAATTCAACTTGAAATAATGTCAGTCTTTTCAAATGTTTGAATTTGACCATAAGTAAGCTAGAGGTAGCTGACATCAAATCACACACTGACAAATAATAATCAAGAAATATGCCTATGTTAGCTAGTTTTTCTATCAGCCATAGAAACTGAAACGCCTTCTGAAGCGTTCCTGCTCACTCAGCACATTTTCAAAATGTCACTGAAGCTGCTTCCAGGTGCCATTATTAAGAATTTGTATACACTAGTTTGGTATGCATTGTCACAGCAATAGGTGCATCTAAATCACAAAAATGGCAACTGGCAGGGTGCAATCTTCCATTCAGCTGTCACACTAGGTTTCTGCACATTGTGCTGAATGAACTTATTTGCATGTGCCTTCGTCATTCATTAGACAGCTTAATGGAGTGGAGTAAAGATCATTTTAAACGGCTAAACATTTAGAACTAAATGACCAGACATTAGTAGACACATCGCATTACTAAACAGATTTTGGTCCATATTAACATAACACCATCATAACAGTATCATGCAGTTCCTGCACATGCAATGTGAAGGTCCTCTCCCAAGACAACACTAACTTGCTCTATTGGAATGAGGTATGGTAACCATTTGTGTATAAATGGTGGAAATGTATGTAAAATGAACTCTTCGTCCAGTTCAAGAAAGAAGTTTGAGATTATTTAAGCTTAAGTCTCGTGGCATGTACAAGTACACTGTGGTCATAAAGGGATGGACAACAATACACAGGTAGGCTGTGGTGTATAAATGATGCTTAGTTGCCATCAAGGAGCTGAAAGTGTGCCAAGAAAATATCCCTGACACCATTACACAACCAACAGTGCTAACTGTTAATACAAGGCAGGATGGTTTCATGTTGTTTATGCCAACATCTGACCCTACCACCCGAATGTCACTGCAGAAATCGAGACTCAGACTAGGCAATGTTTTTTGTCCAGTTTTGGTAATGCATGAGAATTGTTGAATCAGTTGCCTTTTCTCAGCATTTTCTACTACTGTAGCCCATCTGCCTAAACGTTCCATATTGTTCAAAGACACTCTTTTGCCTACCTCAGATGTAATGGGTGATATTTTAGTTACTGATGTTTTTCTATCAGCTTGAACCAGTCTGGTCATTCTCATCTTACTTCAACAAGGCTTTTTTACCCAGATAACTGCTACTGGTTTTTGTATGTTTTGGACCATCTTCTCTAAACCCTACAGATGTGTACAGACACACACATGCTGTGTGTGAAAATCATGACGTCTGTCATGTCATGTGACGATTAGATATTTGTGATAATAAGCAGTTGAAAAGGTATACTTTGTCTTCTGGATGGTCAATCAGGATGGTCTCCGTCACTCTGTAAAAGGTTGATTACAAGAAGCACATAATGTAGACATGAAACCACCATAGATTTATGGTAGCAATGGAAAAGCCTGTTGCACACCCTAGTGACTCTCATATGTTTTCACCTTCCCAATAAGTCAGTTCATCAGTAAAGTACATATAAAGCCTATAAATGTTTTTCCCCAGGGAGATGCAACTGCCAGTAGTTATGAAATATGACATGGTTCATATTAATTTTTCTGCATACCAGCAGCTTTTGAATTACTGGAAAATGCATTTTAAGGGCACAGCACATAAACTTCATTATCTCCATCCTGTCAGTTACTATTGCTAAAGAATAAGACTGACATATTGTTGAGCCACACAAGGACCTCTGTGAAGTCACTGGACAATCCAAAGCCAAATCTGACACAATAGCTCAGGGAAGGTAGAGAGAGGGATTAGCAAAATGCAAACAATTAAAAGTGTTTAGCTCCTAAATGAGATGCAGGTGCATGTGCAAAGCCTGCATACATACTGAGGAGGAGGACAGAACGCATTTATCTTTTGTACTTTGGTCTGACAGCCTCTTCACCATACATATTCAGAAATGTGGGGGTGTAATATGGTGGGGCTTACTGCCTGCTGCTATTTGGAATAATGTGTTAGTCACCAGTCTACAACAAAAAGACAGATTTTGTATTCGCAATTGTCGATTTGGCTGATGGTTCAACATATCAAATGCAGTACACAATCAATGTATAGGAACCAACCACAATACAAGTACACTCAAACCCTGCTCTAAGAACTATAGCTATCCAAATTCCCAGCTAGGGAAGGAATAATGTCTGCCAATATAATGGGGAAAAGATTGTGTTCCAACTTTTCTATTTAATGTGTAAAAAAAAGCAATGCTTGTTAATTGTATATTGCAGCATTAAGAAACACACTAAGACACACAGTAATGAATGTTCCCACACCCAGATACATAATGAATGAGACATTGCTTGTTCCTGCTGCCTACAGTTTGCCTAGTGACTGGACATTTATGGTTAGTTCTGGACTATTTTCAATTCAGCAGTGACTCAGATTTTTTAAAAAAACTCCAGGAGTACTGCCCTGTCTGATCCACTCATACCAGCATACCACACACTGTAAAGGACGAACAAAGTATGCAGTAAAACAGATGAACATTATTCAGTAATTTTAGAACTACAAAGTGCATCTATACAGTAAGTGAAACAAGGAGGTGTAACTAATAAAGTAATCAGTGTGTGTATTTTTGTGCAAAACAGGATTAACAAATATTGAACAACGGATGAAACATTAGGACAGCTTCGCAGCTGTAGGAGGGAATGTGTGTGTAATGCAGTGACTCATAAAAGGTGACTCAGGAAATAAAATGTCTCACTTGTATGCCCCAGACGTACACCTCAAAAACATTATTATAACCTGCAATATTTTAGCTGCAACAGTATAGTTTACTTACCCATTGTATAACTACTATATAGTCGTACTATAAAACGTTTTCCATAAAATGAGTTCTCATCATGGGGTCTCCTTTGGCTAGACTACTAGGTATAGGCATATGCCTGTATAGCATTTTTACAGTACTAGCAAGAACTTGAGAAATGAAAATACGTATAGAAGTAGGCACTGCCCAAAGCCTAATCATTTTAATACACAAAGGACTAAGAATTACAATGGAATATAAAATGTCTTATATCTTATTCACATGAATAACTCATTCAGATTCTGACAGAATCAGTGTTGTGTTTCACATTTTATAGATACAAAGATAAAAATGACTGTATTGTATCATACTTTACTTAATTTTTTCATGTATTATTTTAATTCATATTATTCTTTAAAATAAATCCTTAATTTATTTAAAAATTTTAATTTGATCTTAATTACTATGTAAGTACGGTAATGTCTGTTCAACATCGATTTCGGTTTCACAGAAACTTTGCAACACAGCATCTTACATTAGATAGTTTCATTAATCTCTTGGACACATCATACAGGGTGTCATGGAAAGATGAGGAGCTTTCTATTTCTTCTTATCTTTCTTGAGATGTTTCTACTCCTTCACTGGAGTACAGTTGTGCTTAAATTAACTGATTGGACTTGATAAGGAAAGGCACACACCTGTCTATATAAGACCTCACAGCTCACAGTGCATGTCAATGCAAATGAGAATCATGAGGTCAAAGGAACTGCCCAAGAAACTCAGAGACAGAATTGTGGCAAGGCACAGATCTGGCCAAGGTTACAAAAAATATTCTGTTGCACTCAAGGTTCCTAAGAGCACGCTTGGGACGACCAAAACTCTTTCTAGACTTGGCCGTCCAGCCAAACTGAGAAATCGTGGGAGAAGAGCCTTGATGGGAGTGGTATGTGTGGAGAAAACCAGGCACTGCTGATCACCAGCCCTATACAATCCCAACAGTAAAACATGGTGGTGGAAGTATCATGCTATGAGGGTGTTTTTGAGTTGCAAGGACAGGACGACTGGTTGCAACTGGAGGAAAGATGAATGCGACCAGATATAGACATATCCTGAAAGAAAACCTCTTTCAGAGTGCTCAGGACCTCAGATTGGGTCAAAGGTTTACCTTCCAACAAGACAATGACCCTAAGCACTGTTTGTTTTGTCTATTTTTGTTCTGTGAAGATGGGAGTGTACATTATTGAGAAATAAATAAACTTTTTTCGATTTTCGCAAGTGGCTACAATGAAACAAAGAGTGATAAATTTAAAGGGGTCCGAATACTTTACGTATCCACTGTAGTCCCTCATTCTTTAATGTCTCCTAGCTAAGTCACTTGGTTTGTTCCTCATACTAAGCATTTCTACTTTTCCTGTTTATCACATTACATACTGTGTTCAACCCGTTTCCGTCTCCCGACCTCGTCTCCATCTTGCCCTCTGGACTCTCGGTTAATTCTCGCTGGTTTTGGAATCTGGACTGTTGATGCTGATTATCTGGTTTGCCCGTTTTGCCTGTTGGCTTCATCTCTGCGACCTGCGTTAGTTCCTGCCTTTTGCTACCCAGCCGTCTCTCATGAAAGTGACAGGAGTTTCCATTATTTGATCTGCGCTGAAGGACTGCAATAGATCTTGGTCACAAAAAGTCATCATGGTTAAAAAAGGGTCACAAAGTCTCACACTAAGACAAATCTACAGTATTACTTTACTGATGTAAATATGTTTTTATAAATACCTTAATTAACTCTACCTGCTTAATCCAACTCCGAAGACTCTCTCTCTCTCTCTCTCTCTCTCTCTCTCACACACACACACACACACACACACACACACACACACACACACACACACACACACACACACACACACTCATTCATATTATGACACTTCAGAGACACCTTTTGACCTAAAACATGCCTATTGAAACCAAGCGCACATGGAACACTCATCCTTCCAGCAATTTCCATCCCAACGAAGAGTGAGAGCCCTAAAGACTCAGACCAGCCGCCACCTCCACCGCATTTCTCATATTTATTTTTTTTACATACTATTGTGAACCATCATTCTGCTGCTATATTTATATTTATTCTTGTTTATTCATATTGTATGTTATTTTAATGGTGTTTTATTTTAGTTCGTTTTGTTTATATATAACTTACCTTTGTATTAGCCATTTAGATGTCTATATGTTGAAACCTGCACAAAAAAAATCTTTATACACTTGCCACTTGGCAAAATAAAGATTCCGATACTGTATTTTTGTTGCATACAATCGTACTGCTGTCATAAAACATTATTACAAATTGATACCCTGTTGCTTCATGAAAGCTTTCTGCCTGCTTAGTCATAACTTTGGCCCAGTAGCTGGGAGTGTTGGAAAGGACTGTTGTCCAGGTTGCACATCCTTGCCCTAGACCACAATCCAAATTCCAGTGAAAATGGGATGTTGTGTAAAACAAATAAAAAAATAGGATGATTTGTGGACTTGCTGCTTACTTGCAAATATTTTTCCAGATGACATTACGGACTGTAGATTAGGAAATCCCCAAATTCCTTGCAAATGCATGATGAGAAACATTGTTCTTAAACTGTTGGATTGTTTGCTCACACATTTATTTACTGGGGAACCTCGCCCCATCCTTGATTGTGAACAACTGAGTCTTTTGGGGGTGCTCCCTTTGTATTCAGTCATGGCTCTCACCTGTTTCCAATTATCTTGTTCACCTGTGGAATGTTCCAAAGAGTTGTATTGCACAACTTTCCCAGTCTTTTGTTGCCCTTGTCCCAACTTTTTTGGAACGTGCTATGGGAATCAAATTCAAAACATTACAATATTTGCAAAAAACAATAAAGTTCATCCGTTTGAATATTAAATAATCTTGTTTGTGTAGTGTGTTCAATTGTATATAGGTTGAAAAGGATTTGCATCATATTCTGTTTTTATTTATGTTTTACACAATGTCCCAGTTTAATTGGAATTGGGGTTGTAGTAGTAGAATCAGGATTTCATAATCAAAGAATTTTGTGTCAATTTGGGTTGTTGAGATGTTGTCTTCCAGCTTCTCATGTGTAATCAGGTTTGTTGGTTCCTGTGATCCTTCTTTGCTATTTTACCTTAGGGTTCTGGCCTTTCTAGCTATGTAGTTATAGTTAGTTGTAAAGATCTCTTGTGCTATTTTGCTTAAAATCTGGCTTTTATGCATTTTCCACGTGCCACATGCTGGAAATAGGTTCTTGAAAATTTGTAGATTTGAGCGGCACTTGCTACTACTTCCTTGATTTGCTTTACCTTCCATCTTGGTGTTTCTATTTTAATGCTGAGGAGTTTGACTTCTATTGTAACAAGTTGTGTTGAAAAAGACGGGCAGGTTAGAAATTCACTCAAGGTGAATATTTATTTACAGCTGAATACAACAAGAATTTTTAAAACAAAAAAAAAAAATAGCACAAAAACACAAACATGACACATAAAAGTCAGCGCAAGGGTTTGACGAGTTTGAAAGGTCAACCTGCATAGGGCGACAGCTCTACAAATACACATTTTGTAGTTTAATAAACAATTAATAGACCTAATCAAATTATTTAATATGTTTTTGAGTTTAAATTTTAAAAGTCCTGCCACATTTGTCAGTGCTTTTCTCAAGATGTTTCTCAGTATCACAAATAACATGCTATTTTTAAGGTTGATCACCCTGCATAGCCAAAGAGCTGTGGTCCAGATAGAAAAACAGCAAGGATTGAGCAAGGGATGGGAGGGGGAGTCCCTACAGCACATGACTGCAGATACTCAGTTCATTCTGAAAGCAGCCTAATTCAAATAACATCCTTACAGACCTTTTTCATGTAAAGTAAATAAACTGAAATTTTTATTGGGATTTGAATAATTAGGGAATAGCTTATCATTTAAATGTACCTTCTCCCCTGGCACTCCAGTCATTGTTCAGTGCATGTATATTTGGTTTATGTATCAAGTAACATTACACTACGCAGTCAGTTTACATGCATTTGGGGTATGTATATGTTGTATTCATTTGTTGTGTTACGTATTGCCAGGATTCTGATATTGCAGCCTTTGTGTCTGCAGCTGAAGACACATTAGTGGTGCATGAAGAAAAAAAAAAACCAAAATCAAAACTGTTTGGCTATTGCTGTCGATGATTTATCCCATAAATCAGTCCTATATGTAATGAGATTTGTGTGGTGTAAGAACATTCCAATGGCTTGTTAGTGGAAGATGATTTGAATGACTCAATTTCGCCGTTCATCTCCCTCCTTTCTTCAATCCGTCCTCTGGAGCTAACTATGTAATTTGGCGTAGACAATGGAGACTATTCAGAGGGAAACAACCGTTTTAGAGTAACAAGAGTGACACCTAGCGTTTCAATTTTCTTGCTCATAGCAGATTTCACAGCAACTCATCAAGGCAGTATTATGCTTTTAGGAAAAGCATAAGATTTTTAAATATATGTTAATATATTTATGCCTAAAGGAGTTGCATGTAGCCATAGTTCATTTATTTTCTTGTTTCTAGTTTCTAGTTTTTGTTTTCTGTATCACATACTTATTTTATTTGCTATATTTATAGTGTATTTGTAAGTTTGTGTATGTGAAGTGCAAAAAACAAGGGTTGGCGATTTGAAAACCCTTGTGGAAGGAGCAACCGCGCGAACAGCCAAAACCATTTAATGACATTTATATATTTTAAACTTTTCCCCAAAACATAAAACGTTGCTCCTGATAAGGGGGTCTGCTAAATGTTGTAAATGTAAATAAAATGTGAAATCCAAGAACACATTGTAATGATTCTTGATTCATGATTCGTATGCCAAGGCCTTATGATTTGTTTTCCAGGCTAAAGCTATTTCAGACACTGGAGTAACTTTGTTCAGATTGACAGATTGTTGAGGTATTGGGTTATTGGCTTTGCTTATCGAGAGTCTGTGTAATAGCTTGCACACTCTTACACCATGTACAAACATGCATTTCACTGGCCTTGAGCATTTCCTTTCTGGTAAGGAGAAGGGTTGAAATGTGTTTGAGGGAAGCCTGTCAGATTACCTTGCCTCTTTCAGCTGCAGAATATCTCCCTGGTGGTCAGCAGGAGGTTTAACACATTTTCTCAGTGTTGTAATAAAGAAAAAAAATACTGGGAGGATGCAGAAGGTGTACTTCACCTCTATATTTATCCCATTGATAAATTAATAAATAGGGAAGTGAGATTAAACTGTGGGCAAGTCATATTCCTCAAACTTTTTTTATATAATTTATAGTTTAAAAGTGTATGTGGAAAGACTAATCAATATGCCTCTGAAAGGGGAATGTGCATGCCCAATGGATACCTTCTAGACAAGCTGCGCTTGTTATCTCCTTTTCTGTGTTGCACTGAAATGGAGCTCTCATGCTATGTATTAAACCTCTTCCTGACATCCAATGATTCAAAGAATCTGGAGCAATTTCAGTCCATAAAAGGCAAGGGCACAAATTAAACTAAAGGTCCGTGATCTCTGATATCTCAGACAGCACTGCATCAAAAACCAACATTTATTAATAACCAGTATAGCCACATGAGCAATGTATTACTTAGAGAATTATCTGTCAAGCCGTACAAGAAAAATACATTCACAAGTTCCACTTAACATGTAACAAAAAAAGTACATTGAAATTTTAGAGCAACATAGATTTTATAACTGCCTTCAAGACGACTTATTTTACAGAGACGTCCATGCATTTATAAACAATTTAAAAAATGCAAAATAAGTCAAATCAGAATAAGGTATTCTCATGCATTTGCTAGCCTACATTTGCTGCTCAATGACTCTGAGAAATTGATTTGGGGTTGAACAGTTATAGACTCTAGTCCATCTTTTTCTCTTCATATATTGCCTTCACGCTACTCTCTAATGGTCAGAACATCCACAGGACAATAAAACAATAAAGAGTAGATCTAACTTGGTTTTAAAGATTGAGGTGTGTATAATTATTCAGATTTATTATTCAGATATCATCAAATATTTCAAATATGTATTATAAACTCACAGCAAGTAACTACACTTAGTTTAATAGCAAGATTTTGTAAACTTTGTAATAATACTGTTTTAAAAAGAAATGGGACTGTGGTAGCCTAGTGATTAAGGTACTGGACTATTGACCAGAAAGTCCAGGGTTCAAATCCCACATCTGCCACAGTTGGGTCCCTGAGCAAGGCCCTTAACCCACAATTGCTTGAATTGTAAGACTGTATTAATTGTAAGTCGCTCTGAATAAGGGCGTCTGCTAAATGCTGTAAATGTAAAACAAAAAAAACATGTTGAGAGTCTACATAGGCACTCTGATGACATAATAATTAATTAGCTATCTCACCACCATGGTGACACATACATAAATAAATAAATAAATAAATAAATACAATATGACATGTTTATATAAACTAATTATAGCTGCCTTTTGGAACACAGACACATTTGTTGTTCCATGGCATAATAGGTAGGTTTTGATCTTGCAATAGTAAGCAGTGCATATGAATGGAGATTGTAATCTAATAAGGTTCCATTCATATTAATGGAAAAGTAAAGATCATCAAAGGGAGAGTAAAATCAGTGCTATTTTCAGCTACAGACTGAAATTGGCACTGTATCAGTGCAGTGTAGAACAAAGATGGCTCTCTAAAGCACACTTTGCATTTCTTTGAATTTAAGTAAAAACTAGAAGAGAAAGATAACTGCAATTAAAATTACATTTTACAAAATGTATAGTACTGTGCAAAACTCTTAGGCAATCTGTATTTTTTAGTTTATTATCTGCCTGTTTTTTATTTATCTACAAGTACAAACTGTTTTTCTATGTACTTTGTTTACTCTCATTTACTACCCATTTACTTTATTCTCTAATGGTCACAACCCCCACAGGATCACCACAGTCCAGAGACTATTTGGGTGGTGAATCATTCTCAGCACCAGAAGGACACTGATAATTTGTTAGTGTGTGTTGTTCTGGTATGAGTAGATGAGATGCAGCAGAGCTGTTGGAGTTGTAAGCTACCCTAATGACACTGCTTGACTGAGAATAGTCCACATGCCAAAATTGTCAACAGCATCCTGTGGGCACTGATAAAAGATTAAAGGATTACTACGACAATCTGTGCAACAATAGATGAGCTACCCTGTCTAACTTCTACTAGGTGGGGCAATAAGGTGAATGGTTTTAACAGTGTGGACAGTGAAATAATGCCATTTTAAACCCCAGCAGCACTGCTTTGTCTGATTCTATTATACCAACTCAACACAAACTAACACGCCACCACCATATCAGTGTCACTTCAGAGCTGAGAATGATCCAACTTCCAAATGGTACCCGACCTGTGGTATATACTGTATAAATTGATAAATCACATTTCCTGTTAAAGCCCAAAGATTCCTATGATGGACATTTAAATGTAATATTACAGATTTAATGTTATGATAATGTTAATGTATAAACAAAAAAAGTTTTTAATACAATCTTTTAACTACTTCTGCTATAAACTACAAAGTTCAAATAGATCATCAAGGTATCACATTTGACTGTCAAACTGCACTTACTGTAATAATAATAAAACTGTATTTTTTTATGATGAGGACATATTTGTGGTATCTGGACATACAGCTCTTTAGATTACTCATATAGTTATGACCCGTTTCAGTTCGCCGCAGCCGTCACGTTGTTTTCCTTTTCGCTTTGTTTTCCTTTTCACTTTGTTTACGTTCGCGTTTAACCCACGTGGCATTTTGTTTCTCTCCGCGGCGAGCCATTGGTTTTTGTTCCTATCCTTCACGCCCCCTTTTCATTACCTGTTCCTCGTTTTTCCCCCTCACAGGTGTGCACTATTTAAGTTTATTACTTGTTGTTTTATGTTGAGTGTTAGTTTGGTTTGTCGTTTTATGTCGTTCTCAGTGATTTCGTTATTCTAGGCTTCCCAGGCCGTTCAGCGTGTCAGCTTCCATGCCGTTTTCAGAACTTCGGCTTTGGTGGTCGTCCCTTTGGGTGGGCCTTCCGGTATCACCACCATTCCACTAAGTCTGGGGCTGGTGACTGGAGGTTCACCTTCCTTGGGACGACCCCAGCCTTCAGCACTTCTTCCATGCCGCTCCGAACTCTCACGGCTTCCATGTCGCCTCAGGACTCGCGGCCCCGTGCCGTTACTGGACTCGCGGCTTCCTAGCCGTTTTGGTTCCTTTTGCCTTTTTATTTTTGTGTTGCAGAAATCCAGTGTCCAGCACCTACTCCGGCCAGTCCACTGAGGAGCGGGGACTCCTAGGAGTGGACAACCAGGACCGACCTCATGTCTGCGCCTCGTCGGCGGCTCGGCTCATACGAGGCCAGGTTTCCTGTGGGTCTGCTCCTTCTCTGGGACACCCGGTATCCTGCGCGGCGGCTCGGCATCCCCGGCTGCGAGGACTTCCACCAGGCTCTGGTCCCAGGATCCAGGATGGGCAAAGGACTGCTTCATCTCGATGCCGGACTGGGGTTCCTGTTTATTTGGTTATCGTTATTATTTTATGTTTAGTTTGACCTTCTCTTCCGTTCTGTTTATTATTTTAGTTAATAAATGTGTTGAGTTTCCTAGTTGGTTGTCTGTCTGTGGATCACTGCATTTTTGGGCTCCGGTAAAAATCATGTGAGGTTCCTGGGGATTTGGCGAGTCCAGGGATTGTCTCGCTAGATCTCCAGAACGCCCCACTATAACACAGATCTAAAACCTCCAATTGAAACAAATTTTTGCCTGTATGTGAGATAGGACTGAAAACAAGCAAGGACAGTTCCAGTTATGCCAATGAGGTTACAGAGCCGAGTTAGTAGTATCTTATGGCAGACTGTATCAAATGCAGCTGTAAGATCTAATAGTATGACTAAGTTTACCAACCCCTGGTCAGCTGCAATAAGAAGATAATTTACCACCCTCACTAATGCAGTTTCAGTGCTATGATTTTTCCTAAAGCTGTTTCCTAAAGCTGGACTGGAACACCTCAAACAGATCATTGGCTTCAATGTGTTTAGTTACCTGGGCTGCTAAAATCCGTTCAAGAGTTTTAGCAAGGAATGAAAGATTGGAGATTGGCCTGTAATTAGCCAAGTTATCATGATCCAAACCATTTTTCTTTAAAACAGGAGTAATAGCAGCCAGCTTCAAGAAGCCGGAACTTGACCTAAGGTCAGTGAAGCATTAATACACTGGGTAATGAGAGGGCAAACTGAAGTAAGGCAAGCTTTCACCCAGGATGATGGCAATGGATCTAACTGGCATGTGGTGGCTCTGGAAGTCTTAATAAACTGAGAGACAAAACTTTCCTGCTCAGTATTAAAAGTTGACAATCAGTTTCCATCAAAATGAGAAGAGGAGGTGTCAAAATCAGCAGATGCCAGGCTAGGTAAAATTTGAGAATAGATTGTAGCTATTTTCTGGTTAAAAAATGCCATGAACCGAGAACACAGTTCTGTTGATGGGACTAAAGGAAAGCATTTTGCAGGATGCAGTAACTTATTAACAGTGGACAACAGAACTCTTGAATTGCCATCTACACCTTGAATGATATTTGAATAATAATAAGTTTTAGCTGTTTTCAATTCCTTCTTGTAATTCATGACAAAATCTTGATAAGCATGGGCATGCACAGTCAAGCCAGTTCTCTTCCAAAGACGCTCAATTTGACGTCCAGCAGCCTTTAGTTTGCGCAGCTCTGGTGTATACCAAGGAGCAGAATGTGAAAATGTAACAGTACGAGTTCTGAGAGGAGCCAATTGATTTAGAATAGAAGAAAATGTTCTCTTAAAACGGGCCGTTAAAATATCAGGATCCAATGAATCAGGTACAACAGTATGATTAAACAAGTCTATAATAGCAAAAGGACGATATTTTTAATATTTCTAAAAGTGAACTGGCGAGACTTATGCTGCCCCCCTTCTGACATGGTAAAACAAGATAAAAAAAAGACAGCCTTGTGGTCAAAAATAGTTAAATCAATCCCATGCAGATTAGTAGGAGTTTGCGAGTAGAGCAAACAATGTCCAGATTGTGACCCTTGTTATGTGTAGAAAAGCCAATGTTCTGTATGAAATCAAAACACTGAAACACATTTAAAAATTCATTGGGAAGTGGACAATTACCAGAATCAACGTGAATATTAAAATCACCAAGAAGTAAAAAGTCAGAATAAAGAGAACAAAATGAAGCAAGCAACTCAGAAAGCTCAGAAATAAAAACAGGAGATCATTTTGGTGGATAATAAATAAGTACAATCAGTAGAGGTTTAGCAGCAGTAATTTGTATTGCTAGACACTCAAACGATGTAATATGAGGGACTGGGACAATTTTAACTTTAAACTTTAAAGTTGGCATAGCTTGGTTCAATGCAAAGTATTCATTAGGTTGTTTCCAGGTTTCAGTCAGACACAGAAAATCAATGTTATGTTCCAGAATAACATCAGCAATAATAATAAAATGTAGCCTTGTTGTTAAAAGAACGAACATTGAACAAAGCACTTTAAATTTTAAAATATCAGTGCTCAGCGGTTGCAGGTTTACTACTGGTACGTAAAGTAAGTTCCGAGAGCAGTTCTGATAAAATGAACGTGATGACACCTTGGAAACCGCACAGCGACGCTCCGTCCAGATTAATGTGATATTATTAACGAGCTGTTTGTAAATATATGTCCGACCCAAACTCCGATGTAAGTATTTAGGTCTACGTAGGATACCAAGGTGACGATCATTGAGTAATTGATCTGGAACTTTGCAGTGTGCTTTTTGAAAAGCATAAAGTTAACTGAATGAGTACCTTATCGTCATTATGAGACCGCAATGGAAGTTGCAGCCAACACAGTTCAGCAACAAGATGAGCAAACACAAAATGGGCCACATAGTCCAGGAAAACAGATAATCCAGCAGGTAAATCCAGAAGCAACAGTTGTTCCGCACTCATCCAGAAAATACGAAACAATGTGCACTCAGTAAAGTCTTTTGCACTGCTACCATAGGACACCACTCCGCCGCTGAGATATTCAGATCAGTTCAGATCTTGATCAATAAAATCACAGAGGCTACGTGCAGTTTGTAAGCAACACTTTGTCCATCACTTAATCAAAATGGCATAAAAACACAGATGAAGAATTAAAAAATTTGAACCGGGGGAGAAGCGGCAGCCACATGTGCCAGCGTATCTCTCACATGGCTTGCAAACAAAATTTTGTTGCACTTAAGGTTCCTAAGAGCATGTTTAGGACAACCAGAACTCTTCTTAGATCTGGCTGTCCAGCCAAACTGAGCAATCATGGGAGAAGAGCCATGATGAGAGAGGTAAAAAAGAATGTAAATTCTAACCAGTATGTGTGGAGAAAACCAGGCACTGCTTATCACCTGCCCTATACAATCCCAGTATACAATCAATAGCGAAACATGGTGGTGGCAGCATCATGCAATGGGGGTGTTTTTGTGCTGCAGGGACAGGACGACTGGTTGCAACTGAAGGACAGATGAATGCGGCCAAGTACAGACATATCCTGAAGATATGTCCTGAAGAAAACCTCTTTCAGAGTGCTAAGGACTTCAGACTGGGCCGAAGGTTCACCTTCCAACAAGACAATTACCATAAGCACACAGCTAGAATAACAAAGGAGTGCCTCCAGAACAACTCTCTGACCATTCTTGGCTGGCCCAGCCATAGCCCTGAACTAAACCCAATTGAGCAGACCTAAAAATGGCTGTCTACCAACCTGACAGAACAGGAGAGGATCTGCAAGGAAGAATGGCAGTGAATCCCCAAATCAAAGTGTGAAAAACATTTTCATTTCCAAGAAGACTCATAGCTGTACTAGCTCAAAAGGGAGTGTCTACTAAATACTGAGCAAAGGGTCTGAATACTTATAACCATGTGATATTTCATTTTTTTTAAATACATTTGCAAAAATATCTGTCAAGATGGGTTGCAGAGTGTATATTAATGAGAAATAATACCTTTTTTGATTTTAGCAAATGGCTTTAAAAATATCTGTAGGTCTCTTGTGAAGCACAAACAACTTTATGAATGTAGTCAGAATGTGTCTGAGCAACATTCAATTTGATCAAGTGAAGTTGACATGGGCCCAGCCTCTGAGGTGAAAAATGTTTACTATGTAGAAGGATAGATTAAAGACATTTTAGGAACAGAGCACATTGAACATATAGTTTCTGTACAGTGGATTATGCAACATGGAAATAAGCATACATGTGGAAAGTCTTTCTGATGTCATCAGCAATACTTCAGAGTTGCACTTAATAAAATATTTGTAAAAAATACATTTTAAATACATTAGTGTATTGTTTTAATGCCAATCTCTATCTAAAGTCTGGTGAAATAATAATTATTTTGCTTAAAAGGTAGAAGTTCCCGACCTTCCTCATGTACTGATTATACACCATACTACTATGTAAACTTTAATAATAACAAGTACAGTCCAATAAAGTCCATCCTGTACCATTGTCGTGACTTAGGCATGTTGACTTACAGTTTTCAATAAAGCAGATTTGTTATCTTAAGTTAAGTGAAGTCTATTTCTTAAAACAAAATTATTCATCTTTTACAAATAATACAGCGGCTTGAAAACCTTTTGTCATGTCAAAAAAATTGTTTTGTATCAACTCAAAACATGATGTTTTTTAAATAGTTTTAAGGTATTCAAGATGCAATGTCTAAAAATAAGCTCCTTTATCTCCCTAAATCTTACTCTTTTGTTGATTTTGTGTTATATTACGGCGTGATAAAATATTTTGACTAGACATTTAAAAAATTTCGATACGAGACATTTTGAGCTTTTGCAATGTACCAGACAAAACTGATGTGAGGGCCACCAGAATTTCTGCATCACTCAGACAGAAACTCCTGACACTTTTCTATGAAGGCCACGGGGTCCACATCCTATTCAAGAGAAGCTATCCTACCCATACCTAGGGAAGTCAATCTTGACTTAATATGTACTCCCCTGGCTGACCATGGCGGAGAGTTTATTCTACTTACCTCTCAGTTGATCTCGAAAATAGGCTAGAAAATGCAATATTTCTGGCCAGTAATCTCATCTCAAGTTGCACATCCATCTCAATTACTGAATTTTCAGGTCTAACTCATTTTTGAGCCTGGCCTTGCACCTCTCTAAACGATACCCCAGTTGATCTTCCAGAGACTTCTCCTCAATGTTGGTCTTCAATGCCTGCAACCATGTCCGCTCATTTTCCCATTTCTTGAGCCATGGCAGAACAATGCTCTTCTAGAATCCCTGGTAATCTTCCAGGTCTACCATATTCTTTTCCAATCTCAGTAGTTCTTCAGGAGAATCAACCACAGGATGGGGAGTAGGGGAAGCAACTTTTCATCTTGACTACTTCCTGAAGCAGACCTCTGTTCCTCATCATCCGAACAGAGATAACGTTGACTCAGCATGTTAACAATGTCATTTACAGTGTAATCAAATAGTTTAAGAAATCAAATACTTTAAGAAAATGGTAGACTTCATTAGCTTCTCCAATGAAACTGAAAGTTACTGTGTGGGTGCCACTATGTAACCACCTACCTGGATAGGGGTTACAAAGGAGAAAAAAAAATAAACAACAGCATCTACCAGACTACTGATAATATTTTGAAGTGATGGACAAAAGGATATGCCAGAAATGACCAACAAAGTACACAAACCACCAACATATGGATGAAACCTTTGTATTATATGAGCATTAAATTCTCCATGCTGTCCAACAAACTTTTAACTACTTCCTGTTCCTGGGCACTCTTATCCCTTTGCTACTGCCTCCAGTAATTAGTACGGGCTATAGACCCATGGAGGCCTGAATTTATAATGTAATTAACACTTCACTTTTATATATTCAAAAACAAACAAAACAACAGCACTGTTTCCATGATGGTTACAATAGCATATAGCCAAACGCCTCTATCCATAAACTGAATAAATATAATTAATGTTCTTATAAAAGTCCTGTATCTTTATATTATATATGAAATGTCTGCCTGGTTTTTAGAACTTGAGAATGAGCACATAATGCTACTTCAATTATATTTCATTATCCCCTATTTCAATTTTTATGAGCAGTATATGTTTCAGTTGTTGCTATGCACTCCTCATGTTGAACTCATTATAGGTAAAGTCTGACCTTTCTTTCTCCCCTGCAAATTCAGCTTTGAATTTCTAACTGTGACCTACATCCCACCTCAGGCAGGCAAAATCTGTGCACTGGACTTTACCATTAATGGCCTGGAAAACTTTAACCAAAACTCTTCTTATTATTTTTAGGAACTTCAGGACAAACCTTAGGGAAGGTCTTGCCCAAATACACATAACACATTGCATTTCCGACTTTCATACACTGAATAATTGTTACACTGTAATCAGTGACAGCTTCAAACCCCACCCCCACAGTAAAGCTGATCACACCTCCATTCTTCTTCTGGCTGAATGCAAACAAAAGCTTAAGCAAGAGAACAGTTCTCAGGACAATCTATAAGTGGAGAGAGAAGTCCATCTCATATTTTAGGACTTGTTTCCAATCAAAGGCTGGCTTGTGGGTCATGCCTCAGTCTACATAACTTCAGATATCTCCAGAGGCAGGCATGCCATTAGAGACTCACTTAAAGGTAGAGCTTAAACAATTCCTCTTAAATATTTAGCTGTGTTAATACCATACTGTACACCTGTCTGCCATGAGGCCACAGCATCCAGACATGAACCACTAGGCTGAAGAAGCACCTCACAGGCAATCACTTTCACGGATCAGTCCCAAGGGCCCTCACTGCACTGGAAATGTTCTTGCATTTAATGTACGCTTATTGCACACATCTTGGTTACAGTTATTAGACAGAACAACAATTTTGAATGTATATTTTGATCTTATGTACAATCTTATGTACTGTTGGGTCAGTATGGAAAATGAGTATAAAAACACAGTCAATTACTTCCCTTTTCTTTGTATAATTTTATGAATCTGAGATATTTCATGTTACATTAAAAAACATTTTGGCAATGGCAAGTGTTTTAGTGTTTCAGTTGCTAATTTTTTCCTTTCATCCTGCAAACAAGTCTTTAAATGTGCAGTATGGGGGAGTCATTTGAGCATTTTTCATTTCAAAATTTTTCACACATTCCCTCTTTGGGACAGTTCAAGACTGCAGGCAGATGTGTCCACTGAACATACCCTTTTCTTATACAGCCATGCCTTTGTAATTTGCAGCATGTAGTTTTGCACTGTCTTTTTAAAAAAAGCATACACATCTCTGGAAATATCTAAATTCTCAGTGTACTTTTCTGCATTAATGTTGCTATCACAAGTGTAAATGACCTAAGCCAAGGGCACTGACACTGGCTTTTTTTGCTGATCGCAGTCTGGATGGACATTTTTGTCTTTGATCTTTAGCACACTGTTCATTAAAAAACGTGGTATACTGATTCAGCTGACCACAATAGACATTTACACTGTGTGATGACCCATTGTATATGCCACTGAGCAAAGAAAAGTCAATAACGCTTCTCTATATGGTTAACATGAGGCTTTTATGGTTTTAAGTGGCTTTTGAGAATGTAACTCTTTCTTGATGTAGTGGCGTAAGTGCCTTGTCCTTTATCCAAATATATGATCTACCAATACATTGAATCGTTTAATGAAATTAAGCATTATTGGGTGTGACGCCGGCTGTAAAATGCTATCGCAGGTAGCTAAGCGGTTGAAAGGTACAGGAAAAGCAAAAAATCGGCGTCGTAAACAGTTCAAGATCAAACCATCAATATCCAAAACAGAACCAGAGGGCGAGGCGAAAAGTGTAGCCGGAGGTCAGAAACACGGATCAAAAACGAGGTAAGTAAGCCAATAACGATTGTAAATTAAGCACTTAGTACGAAGGGTGAACCAAGTGACTTAGCGATGAAGGTGTGGAATGAGTGTGGTTAAAAAGGGTGTAATGATGAGGACCAGGTGAGCTTAATAAGTAATTGGGTGACGATGAGCGGGCGTATGCCTGGGTGTGGTCCGCTGAGCAGGTCGCTGGTGTGACACTGCCCACCCCCCCAAAGGAATTGTGCCGTTGAACCCGCATGGTTCGGCGCCTAGGTATAGCCTTGCGAGGACGCCCGCGTCGGCGAGGGGCAGGACAATCTTGGTGACTGGCATGAAACTGGCGCGTCAGTAGCGGGTCTAAGATGTCCTTGGAATCCACCCAGCAGCGTTCCTCTGGACCATACCCCTCCCAGTCCACCAAGTACTGGAGTCGGGACCCCTGACGCCGAGAGTCCAAGAGGTGATGTACTGTGTATGCGGGTGCTACGTTGACCTCCAGGGGAGGGGGTTCAGGTTGAACCTGCCAGCACAACAGGGCCTGAGGAGGGAATCATGAAACACAAGGTGAGTGACATCATTCAAACGTTTCGTGATCTTAAATGATCCGATGAATCTGGGTAAAAACTTTTTACTCTCCCGGAGATGTAGTTCCTGGGTGAATAGCCACACGTGGTCACTCGGCTGGAAGAGGTGTTCCGGGTGTTTCTGCCGATCCGCCTGCGCCTGGTACCTCCGGATGGCTCCAGAGATTTGCTGGTGTACCTGGCTCCAAACCGACTCACTCATCCTAAGCCACGCGTCCACGGCGGGGGCGTCCAAGGGTGTAGGGTCCCATGGTGCGAAGAGAGGCTGGAAGCCAAGGACTCATTGAAAAGATGTAAGGCCAGTCAAGGAGTGAGGCAGGGATTTCTGAGCAATCTCCGCCAAGGAGAGACAGTGTGCTCAGTAGGTGGGGTTGTTACTGCAGTAGAACCTCAAGAACTTTAATTTAACTTTAACTGTTAATTCCTAGTTGGCACGCTCACAATGGCCATTATACTGAGAATGGTGTATGGACCACTTCCGGGATCCCGTAGAGGCTGACGACATACTGGAAAAGTAGTTCTGCCATCTCAGAGGCCGTGGGCAACTTTGGAAGGGAAATTAAACAGATTGCCCTAGAGGTTGTCCAATATGGTGAGGATGGTCGTGTGGCCGGAGGAAGGTCTGTCACAAAATCCATCGTCAGGTGAGACCAGGGGCGTTGAGGAATGGGTAGCAGGATCAGCCAGCCAGAAGAAAGCGTGTGGAATGTCTTACTCTGTGCGCAAGTGGAACAGAAGGCCACAAACTTGTGAACATCTCTCACCATGCTCTTCCACCAGTATCGGGGAGTCAGAGGTTGGAGAGTTCGTGTCTTGCTCGCTTGAGGTCTTGGAATGACTCCAGGGACCAGCGCAATTCCCTTGGTTTGCCCTGCAGAAGTGGTTGTAAGAGAAGCGACCGTCCTGCTGAAGTTGCAGGATGTTAGGACACAAAGACCAAAGACCGGGGCCAGGTCCTGGTACTCACTGGGGATGTTAGCGGGAAGGGTTAGAACTGAGTCTGTCTGCTGCACCATGTGTAGTTGGAGTGAGGGTAGCCGGAGGCAGTTACTGATGCAAAATGGAGACCATCGAAGGAGTTCCTGGCGGATTCGTGGAGGGGAAGGCGGCGCTCTGATCCGTTTGGGACGCTGCAGCTTTCATGTTGGCTAAGTTAACTGTGACGCCAGCTGTAAAATGGCAGAAGCTATCGCAGGTAGCTGAGCAGTTGGAAGGTATAGGAAAAGCAAAAAATCGGCGTCGTACACAGTCGAAGGTCAAACCAGCAATATCCAAAACAGAACCAGAGGGCGAGGCGAAAAAGGGTATTCAGAGGTCAGAAACACAGGTGGAAAACTAGATAAGTAAGGTGATAACGATCAGTACGAGGGGTGTGGTCTGCCGAGCAGGTCACGGGTGTGACATGGGGAAGAAATATGAAAATTTCCTTACAATCTTTCTTTGAAGTACATTGTTTTTTACCATTTGTTAACATTTGTTTACAAACGAAGAGCCAAATTTGCTCATCAAAAATGTAAACTTTCCTTGATTCTGCTTTTGTACATGCTTACAATCAGCTGTTGACTTCACGTCGTGTGTAGATTTTTTAATTAATTGTTTGTTCTAATTTGTTGCCAGCCCAATTTTGTGTTATTGGGTTGCAGATTAGGAATGTTTATTAACAAATGTAACTTAGTTGGCTAGACAAAGCATGGTATATCTCAAGTTCATACTGTCTGCAATTAAATAAAAGCCAAAGTAAATGTAAAAATTAAAAAAATTAAAAAACATACAAAAATGTGTATTTTTATATCCATTTTCCATTAGGTCTTTTTTCTGATTTGGCTTTGTGTAATTTTTATTCATGTATAATTCTTTACAACTGTCACTGACTTTTGAACACACCTGAAACCACTTTTTAAAAATAGTTTACTTGGAAACATAAAGATGACGAGCTAATCTCTAGTAGGCCTTTATGAGGCATTGTGTTTTTTGCAATATGTGTCATACATCATTTAAGGAGCCAGACCCTTTATAGAACCTTGTGGAAATAATATTATAGGAATAAACGGTCCCTTACCAGTGATTCCTGATGGTAGTTTTTATTTTCTTTTTGACTTGGCTCGAGCAGTTGTGTGAAACTCCCCCTGTGACCATTTAGTTATGATTCTCAATTTTAAGACATAAACTCCACATTAGAGGCATGTTATAAATGTTCCCAAAAGCACTGTCTTAATTACTTATTCACTCATGCCTCTATTTCAAAGATAATTTTCACATAAATCATTTCAACGTCCCATTTTTTTACTTTTGGAACTTTGGAGGTAGATGAAATGCTCATTAAGCAAACTGGCTACATGTAACAATAATACTTCAGAGAGGGAGAGTAAGCAGATTGGCATTTAAATAATGAAAGCACACTAGTCACAATGCATGTGACGGTAAAGTGCCATGCATTGAAGGCCTGGCATTGTTCAGGCCCCCAGAAGGTCTAGAGAAAATTGTTTAGGGCTTGTAATCAGGGCCTAAGCCCACTGCTGTATCTGAAGCTTAGTGCAAGACTGCAAGTTTGCTGCAGACAGAGCAAAAGCAAATAGTGAACAAAAAGACAAGAGGTGAGGTAAATCATATACAAGACAGGCAGGAGCATAGGGGAACAGGGAATGCAACATGAGGTATCTCTAATACTACACAAAAGAAGATTACGCAGAGCGATGTTTAAATAGTTTAACAAACTAGATGGGGGTTTGTATAATCAGTGTAATCAGGAAGTGACAGAGATGGGGCATGTGATGAAGTACATGATATGCAGTGTTGGGTGTAAGGCAGTACAAAGTAACGCATTACAGTAATCCGATTACTTTTTTCTGTAACGCAGTAATGCAAATGTAGCACTTCTAACGGCTAGCTGATTGGTCGCTATCCAGCAACACTGAGACTGGAGTAATGCAGGTATTTTAGGAATTTGCCACTCTAGGACCAGTATGTCTAAGTTTGTAGAGGAGGTGAGGGTGTATGTCAGCATTAACGGAGACAGAGAAAGGTGTAAGTAAAATAATTGACTTTTTATGAAAGAGAAAATAAACAACAAAACTTACAGATCAAGGCGTAACTTGATTTAGTGTCAAAACCCAGTAAACATTCAGTTGTACATGTTATACATATGAGTACAGGTTGGCGAAATTCCTTTTGGTGGCTCGCCATCAAATTCGCAGAAGAGGGTCCCAAGTTGTGCTGAAGGATTCCACTCTCTTGGGTTTCCCGTGCCCTCAACAAAAACCTGACCTACTCTTGGATGAACGGGTATCCTTTTGGTCCTTTACTCTTGATAGCTCTAGAACCAGCTTCAGCAAATACTCTGTGTTCACCGGTCAGGTTTTTGTACCATTAGCACTTTTCAGTCCATCAGATGGACGGGTGTTGCTTCTAGCCTCAAAATATACACTTTTTTTTTGAAAGGGTATAGTTATTTTCGCGGTTCTTCGCTAATTTAGAGCTACAGCTCAGCAAAAGCTCCTCCCTCCAGGGCACGAATAGAGAAAGAGAGAGGCAAAGGGAGATGCGCTCCTATCTGCAGAAGCTCTGTCCAATTAGCAGAAACTATGACGGGACAAACCAAACTCTCTAATATGATTGGCTGCAGTTTACCACACCAAACTCAATTTACTTAATCCCTTACTAACAAGGAGTCTAAACTATGCAGTTTGTAGCTCTAAATGAAATGGGGTTACATAAAGCATTACCGTTAAATATTCTGTAATCACATTACAATTACTAACTTAATAAAAACTTACGTTACCTGCGTTACTCACATTTTTTCTATTAAAGATATTATTTTTGAAAAAGCATAAGCAGTTTTTTTGCGTAATTTGTGCTCTTACTAACTTCCTGACACAGTTGCCTCGCCAGTTGGTCATGTGACTGACTGTGACGTGCGCACAGTGTTGCAAACTTAGCGACTTTGTCGCTATATTCCGCAACTTTTCAGACAGTTCTGCAATTACTGTCCTCAACGAGCTCCTCCCCCATCCCAAAGCACCCACTATACCCACAGTACAGTATCTGCAATCAGAGCCAAAAATCAATACAAGAGTTTTTATTTGTAGATCTAAACATGCTTAGGGTGTTTTTACTTCCTTTTTTTTCCTGTTTTTATGTTACTCTCCCACAATGTTATTCCTCTCTTAAACACAAATGTACCCTTATGCAAATTAGGTGATGACATAATTTCGCGTCTTCTAGCAACTTTTAGGTAATCCTAGAACGACATTCCTAACTGAGGAGTTGGCAGCAGTGCCACAGTATAGCTATGATGGCAGAGTTTGAGGCAGTTTGCACAAGTGGAGATATTATCACTATTTTGAATTTGCTGAATGCAGAGAGAAAAACATTACTGTGAAGTGTAAGTTATGTCCAAGCCGAAATAAATTTTTTATTGGACTATAGTGTTCTGCTGTTTATTTTTACTTGTACAGGGAGCTTTAAGAATAGTTAAATTAATGTAATAAATGTTTAATACTGCACCTGCTGCCAAATTTGTTTCATTAATTAAACAAAATCAAATAAAAAAACATTTGTACTTTCCAGATTTGTATGAGGGTTTAATTCGAGTATAGTTTAATTCACATACATTTTAGAATGTAACTTAAAAGTAATGTAATGAGGAATGCGATTACATTTTCCAGAAAGTAATGAGTAAAGTAATCCCGTTACAATTTTATTTAGGTAATTAGTAATCAGTTTTTGAGTAACTTCCCCGACACTGATGATATGGTTGAGACATGATGGGAGTGAAGGAGTCTGGCTAATGTAGCATGAATATGATGCCATTTTCATGACAATAGCTTTCAGGATTGCTCATGTGCCATGTGATGGGCAGTAGTTTTATTCTTGGAGTGAAATACTTTCTCCTTGCAACGCTGCCACTGTTGTTCAGTGTTCTCCTTGTGATGGACTGGATTGAGATTATATGAGACCAATGTAAAAGTGGGATTTAGTTGCTTATAAATTGCGATGTGTTCCTATTGTGACCTCACATACATCCACATGCCTTAGAGTGATCTTTACTGGTTTCCATGTAACTGGATCTTTACTGGTTTCCAAGTCTTGCCTTAACTTGTAAGCAATCTGTCTGACTGTGGATTAGTGGGTTCCAAACTCTTTAGAAGTGGTTTCACATTTTTTTTTGACTCATGGGGTGAAACGAAAAACACACAGTAGATGTTTGGGGTTTAAATCCAAATGAGGGCGTGGCTCCTGGGACTCTTCTGGAGGTGAAACACTGGGCTCTGGAACTAAGACAAGAAATATTGGAGCTGAGTTTCTGGGTTATA
>JAVSBV010179920.1:0-13298 GCA_033117975.1 Parotocinclus spilosoma | reverse complement strand
GGCAAGTAGCGACTCAGGCGGGCGATGCTCTAGTCTTACTTCTCGTTTTTGGTGAGTATTCATCCGCTGAGTAAATATGCTATTTACTGTAAATCGTAACATTGTATGATTTATAATATTCCTTTATTGTTAGAATTAATATTTTAAATATATTTTTTATAAATTATATAATTTTATAATTTTTAGATGTAAAAGTTAATCAAATACATTTATATGTATGCATTAACTACATCACATGTACTACGCATGTGCAGATCGAGTTCCGCAAAAACCCGCAAAACAGCAAAAATACACAATAAATATATATATTTTAAAATATATTTTAAAATATTTTTTGAAAACCCGCAATGCACCGAGTCCGTGAATGGGAAACTGCGAATTGGCGAGGGAACACTGTATCTACAACACAACTATTCAACTAAATTTTAGATTTAAATTGTTGTAAAGCAGAGTCTCACCACGTGTTTATCCCAAATAAACAACAGTAGCCAGAAGGACGACCTAAGCCACATAAGAAATAAACTTGCTCAAAACCTAATAGGCTCATAGAGCACACAGAAACATCTTTGTTACATGTCTTATAGGCACAAAACCTGCACGAGACAAAATTTTGGTCATTCATTCACTCATTCATTATCATTACCAGCTGGTATCCACCAGCAACTCTGGGTACAAAGGCAGGAACAACCCTAGATGGGATGCCAATCCATCATAGGGTGAACAAACAGTAACACACACAGTCATGCACACAGTCACACACTAAGGGCCACTTTAAGAGACACTAAATGACCTAACACACGTCTTTAGACTGTGTTCCTGGAGTAAACCCATGCAGACATGGGGAGGGCATGCAGACTCCACAGGACCCAGGTCTGGGTCTGACCTTTTTGCTGTGAGGAAGCGGTGCTACCCACCAAGCCACCATGTTGCCCTATTTTGGTGGTAATTATTCCATATATAACTAAATAATCTCTTCATTCAATGACGACACTGTTTTTGCTTTATATTAAAATGTATGTGATACCTACAAATGATCAAAGAAGTCTGAATTTCAGTTTGCGTTGAACATAAAAAGTATTCAAATTGTAATGCCTAACCACTTTGATTGTGAAAATCAGACTAAAAGGCACAATGTAAGCCAAGACTGATTCTTTTAATGTCAAGTTAAGTCAATGCGGGGCAAAGAAAATTAATGTTATAAGGAAAAAACATTTATAGGACCAAGACTATTAAAAAGACCCAACCTCCTTGTGCAGCCAAGATGTTACATGTAAAAATTCACGTTACCTACCGTTACCTAACTAATAAGTAATAACTGTTTAAATATTCAGGAGCTACATTTAAAGGACATATATAAATATGTGTATAGATCATGATAAATTGAGCAGAATACAATTTTATAAGAAGTATAACAAAATACATAATATAAAGCTACAGAACATAAGACGATAGTGTATATAGATAAAAAATACAGTTATAGTTATTGTGTCCTCAATGGGAAAGTTTTGTTGGCATCTTAACTGAGGGGAGCCGGTATTGTCATTAACCTCTGATGTGGACTGAGTAACAATGTGAGGACTGAAACTGCTTATGGAAGAACAGCTTGAGTGAATACTCAGCAGAACAGAGAGTCACGGCAGGTTCCTACTACATCCGGCAGTCAAGCAGGAAAGCCATTGTTGTCAGTGCAGCCTTGAATCTACAGGCTTCAAACTCGGCTCAGTAAAGAATGTGTAACATTGTGCTTTACTTCCAAGAGAGGGTTTCAAAAACGCAGTGTTTCTCAGAAGCCATAAACAATGAAGAGAGGTGCAAGTGAGGGCAGACTGCAGAGTCGGCCATCATGTCATTCACAAGTGGTGTGCCACATTTCAAGCCACTACTGATGACTTCTGTGTTTCTATATGTTCACTATGTGCACAGTCATGCAACTCTTTAGTCCCTAGGAGGAGTAGCGGTGTAATACAGAGGTTTTGTACAGCTTAATTACAAAGGAATGGTCAGGTTTTACCCCGCTTAGTATCAAAAAAATATAATATATGTAGGGGAAATGAAAAGGCAACTTCTCTTACTAAATATTTGACAGCAATTTCTTCATTCAGTGGATGCTTCTGTGGAAACTTAGATACTTTATGAATGATTACACAGAGCACAGGAAAAAAATAAGAAAGTAAAATAAAAATGGATGCCTTTGGACCCTAAGGGGATACCATTTAAGCTCAGCAGATCAGTGTTTGTGATTTCTAATCCTGAAGCACCTAATGCACTGCATTTCATGAATCTACACACTCAATATGGACTTGAATTACATGCAGGTTTGAAAGCAGGCATAGGAGAAAAGAAACAAGTTAAGCCATATAACAACATGATAATGCAATAAGGGCAAGTAAACTAGGTACATATGATTGAATTGTGTGTCATTATAAATAGTTTCAGAGGCTAATAAATGCCTCACAGATACAAATACAAGGTGAGAAAGGTCACAGAACACGTAGCGTGCTGCATCGTATACTTTTCACAAAGTATGTGGCCTGTCGTCCACAGTTTCTCTGAATTTGGCTATGAGGGATGTGAAATTGGCGGTCTTTCTGAGTGGCGGTTGTTGAAGTCTCTGATATGGCAGCTGTGTTCCTTAGACATCAGAATCGTCTATTCCATCTTCAGTTACCAATGACGAACTTTGTGTTCATATCTTTCGAACCACAAAAGACACTGCAGTTGATTTCTGAGAGAAATCAGGTCTTTTTTTTGATGTGACATCGCCACCTTCCCATTGGAAAAAAACATGACCTTTACCCAGTATGGAGTCTTTCAATGTGTTCAAGACATGGACTAGGCTCACTCACCCATTACTTGCTAGGATATTCAGATATATCATTTTCCCTTTTGTTTCTGAAATACAAGGGTGTCCTGTGTCTTTTGACTCACCCTGTGTACACCTACAGTTACAAAGACGCTGTGAAAATACAATCCCAAATCATTGGGAAAGGATGTTTTTTGTTTGTTTGTTTGTTTAGTGTTTTTCACATCACTCATCTGCATCATTCAACAGCAGGCACAAGGTTATATTAACACTCAGGTTTTATTGAAACATATATTCTCAGATCGGGGCCAAATTTAGTATAACACAGGACTACATCAATTTTGCTGACTACAAGATAACATGTAATCTTTCTGTATTTTAGTTTACTGAACGCAAAAATCACATTTGTTTCCTCCAGTCACATAAAACATTTAGGGCAGCAGAAAACTTAAATGTTCTTTGTTTTCAAAGAGTAATCAATTAACCTAAAGTATGTCCTTGGACTGTTGGAAGAAACCAGAATACCCAGAGCAAACCCACACAGGACATGCAAATTGGAGTAATCTAGAGCTAATAATTAGATAAAAATGAAATAATTCTGTGATTTTAAAAACAGGTGACGTCAACAAGAGCTTGTATTAATAATTTGATACAACAGCAGTATCCACAAAGTATCTTTGATCTCTGATCCCTCACTGCATCAGGAACCGTCATTCACCAATAGCTGATATAACCACTTTAGACTTTAACTTTAAAGAAAAACTTTTATACGGATTTACATTCACATATGCCACTGAAAACTATGCGCTATGTTCAGCATCAACTTCTTTGTGCTCGGAGGATTCTTTAATGGACTGGAATTGTTAAAAAAATTATCCAAACAGCCATACAATCCCCATGTACAAACACTGGCAGTGGTATGATTCACATAGCTGCCACCTTCATAAGATGCCACAGTTTCAACAACCAAGTTCATTGTGTGTACCTTTCTAGAGTAAAACTTCAAGCACTGTTAATGTGAAACGGGAATATCAAGGACGAAATATCAGGGCGAAAAGCATTAGGCCACAAATTCCAAACTGTCTCTAAATGTAACTACAGTGCAACTTTTTTGGAATAGGTTTTTAATGAAAAACCATGTGCACCATGTGCAATTCTGAATTTCAGCTGAAGTGGTGTACAACACAATGCCAGTAGACTCTGGAACCCCCTTCTCTGGAGTGGTAAAGAAGAAGAAACCCCTTCTCTGGAGAGGTAAATCATGTTTCCCCATCAAGAAGTCTGTCAAACAAATCTGGATTGAGCAAAAGCCATTACAATGCTACAGCCACTACAGTAGTGAGCAAGGGTTAAAGAAGGTGATGGAACTGTATAGAGGGTCATGATTTATTAATCCTTTAATTTAGGGTGCATTTGCTCTGGCCCATTTTAACACGTTAGGGGCAACTACAATGTTTGGTTGAGAAGAAATAATGATCTGGTGTTGCTGATTGCTCCATATCTTGGTTCCAGTAAACAGAAATCTAAATGCTACAGGTACAATAACAACCGGTAAGCAGACCTCATCACTTACACTTGACTTCAGTAATGCACCTGGGCCTGAATGGAAATGAATCGAGTTCAAAATCTAGTGAGAAGCCTTGATTCTAAACTAAGAGTACAATTATTTCATTCCACCTGAATGTGTCTGTTGTTTCAAAAATGATTTATTATTTCATGAGGTACAGGTCAGTGAACTTTGTGTCTAAATTAGATGAGGTTACATGATAGGTCTTCAGCTTGTCCCACTGTGGTCAGCTTTGTAAATTATTAAGCAAACCACTTAAACCTTGGTCCACATCAGTGTTGTGACATTATTGATTTTTAGAGACCATGGTCCTGTTTAAACTCATGGGATCTTTAGATTGTAGTAGATTTGTACTTAACACAACTTTCAACTGGGTTTACATGTACAGTGTTACACTGTACAGGTGGACTATGATGGATCAGTATCTGGACTCTGACAGCAGTCGGCCTACTGAGCTGAGCAAACAATAATTTTGTTAAACCTCCTCATAATTATAATGATATATACCGCATTTTACTTAACATCATATTTTATAGTTCGATTTTAAATCAGGAATGGTTATTTTCTTTTCATATACAGTGAAGACATATTACTGCAGATAATATACTTATATTATAATATAATCAGATTATAATATAATATAGTCAGATTTAACATCACATACAAAAATTACAGATTTTATTTAAACCATTTCAACCCACTTGTCCTGGTGAGGGTGACATTGGAGATTCAGCGCCTCTTTTCAAAGAACACAATGTGCAGACATAAGCATATCTTTGATGGTGCACCATCCTATCTGGTATCTCTCCCCTAGACACCACCAGTCATGCCTGCATCTGATGCTCAACCCAGCCAGAATTCTCTGCTAGGATTTAAACCTGAGGCACCATAGTGGTGGGCTTGCATATTAGACCTGTACAACACGAGTGTCCGTATAAACATAGAAAATCTTAAATTATTATTTTGATTATTATTAAATTATTGGGAGTTTTGTTTGCAATGGCACGTTGGGTTACCTGGAGGGAGTTACTGCCTTCTGATGTAGTCCATGTGACTGTAGTTACTTCCACTGCTACTAGCTATTGTTAAATTATACTCTGTATTTTATACAATTATGGGATTTTAGTTAGGATTATATTTCATAAATGCATTTAATCAATTCATTCAAATTTCCTTTAAGTTTATGTGCTGTTACACTTTATATATCACACTATAATTACATTTCCAGCATTTAGCAGACGTCCTTATCCAGAGAGACTTACAATTGATACAGTCTAACCATCCAAGAAATTGTGGGTTAAGGGCCTTGCTCAGGAGCCCAACTGTGGCAGAGGTGGGATTTGAACCTTGGACTTTCTGGTCCATAGTCCAGTACCTTAACCACTAATACTCTGTATTAATCTATTAGTGCTGCTCTCAATTTCACTTCAAATATTAAACTATGGATAAAAACTATGTAGATGTGTTCTAGACTCCGGCCTTGTTTTTGAATAATACAAGAAATATTAAATAATAAAAAACAGATGTCTCCTTTAAATAAATACAGTAAATACTACAACACGAGGCACGAGAAAGCAACATAAAGTTTATACCGACCTTCTAAAGTAGGGGACGTGGACAAATCCCTTATATCCTCTGGAAAACACTCCATCAGTCTTCTAAAAAGTCGTCCCAAATCGGCATAGCTTCGGTGAAGGTACAGAACGTTTCTATCCGACCATTCGGTCCTGATCTCGTAGAACTCCTCTTCCTCTCCTCTAGGGTTTATAATAAGTCTGCGGATGCCGTTCACCCAGCAGTCCTTCACGAACATGTTCACCAGGGAGGTTCCCTCAAACACAGACGATGCCATTCCATAGAGACTGGAAATCACGGAACTAACGGTCCAGGACCAAACTCCACTCCATGAACAGAGGCGAAGCTCCCTCCCTTCTTCTCACTCCCTTCCCGTTCAGTGCTATTTGAAGAATGTGGAAGCCGCCGAACAACAACATAGTCAGAACAAGCTTTAAAAGAAACTCTCTCTCAGCTCCGCTACTTTTATATCAAGTGATACTAATGCGTCGTTTGTTAAAACTAACACTTGCTTTGCAACCAACTTGCGTTGGTTTATTATATAAATGTTATCGATTTCACTTATAACTCTACCACAAATATACAGTACAATTATAATAACGTTTCCCTGTACTGAGCTGAAAAACTTACATACTGTATAATCAAAGCCCAAATGCTGTTACATTGTATCACATCCTAAAATACAATTATTAATAGGTAAATGTTGATTTCTACATTGGTACAAAAATATTTAACACTTCTTTGCACCAAACTTGCACTCAAAATAAACCATCATTTAACAGCAATGCTACATTTATATAAGTGCCTGAACTGCACCCCCTTCATCAGACAGTCAATCATGTCAGAATTTGGCATCCCACCTGGTCAGATGGCACTGGCAGGACTGGCACAAGGGCTATCGATGCACCATCAATACACTTAAGTACCCATATCTTTTTGGGACACAAAATAACCATGTCTGTTGGTTTAGTTCAATAGAGATCTAATCTATTTTTTTAATCGGAAACTTTGTATTATAAAATTTAGAGTAGACACCAATAACAACGGAACACAATTTTATCACGTTGCTCAGTCCTGAGAAGAAGGAGTGTTGTTGAATTCGATCACACATTCAAAGTATGCAGTCATATACACATATTTAAAACTCCAGCCATTACACTGTAATAATGAAGGACTGTCACAGCATGAGATAATGTCTTAGCAAAGTTGTCATATAGTTTTATTAAAGCTTTCCAAACTTTTGCAAATATTAACTCTGTTTTATGTTTTTCCACAATGTTTTTAAAAGTATGCATTCAAATCCAAAAATGTTAATGTTATAGATCAATCGTATAAGTTTCATGTGCTTTGTCTGAATAGGATACATGCTGTTACCAATTACAGAAATGCAGCAATTCACCCTAATTCAGGAGTTGGTATATTATGGGGCATCACATCTTTATTTTCTCATTCTCTATATAGAATAGCTAGTTCATGTACTGAATTATTTGGGGGTTGTGGAACAAATCCAGAGAGACAGCCAAAGAAAATACTGGGAGAACATACCCAATGCCACACTAACAGTAGGTTTTTAATGCCATGTTCAGCACTTGGCTGTTTTCAGATCAGAAAAGGTCAAGCAACAAGTTTGCTTTGTAGGAGGGGGTTTGTGTGAATCTGTGGTCCCAAGGGTAGTGTTATTAGATTTTGGTCCAGTTATATTGTTACCTGATGACACTGACAGTAACGAGATATCGCAATCAAACATTTGATCTTTTAAATGTTGAACATAATTACATATACCATACACCTGACCATAGGTGCCTATTACAAGTGACTTTTCAATGTATTTCTATTGTTGTTGAAAACCTCATATATTCTTTTAATAACCCCTGTATTATATTTTTGTTCTGTCTGTATACTCTGTATAGCTGAATCAACTCATTCCAAAGTTACTGACTCTCCAGGAGTTTAAATAGGGGTTTTAGGGAAAAAATAAAATGAACAGTGCAGCAATATATGGCATAAGATTATAAAATCTATTTGTCCAGATCACTGTGCATTATCTGAATCATATCTTAATACTACTTTATATTAAAACACACTTCTGCCCTCTTGGTTCCCTTTTGGACCAAAGGACATCTATACTGAAAATAAAAATGAAACTTTTCCTTCATCTGGTCTTTTTGGGGGGAGATTTTCAGGGGAATTTGGTTTTGTTGGTCAGATTGTATTTTTGCTGATTCTAAATCAATGTTTTATTCATGATGAACCAATATGTTAATTTTGGCTTTGAGATTAAACTTAATAACTTAATAATAAAACTTAATAATTACCACTTTGAATGGGCTTCCTTGTCTGTATATTTGATTATGTTGCAGACAATTAGAAGCATGTGAACTTTTTAATTTTTCTGGAAACTGCTATTTAGGTCACAAGAAATTAAGATGTTAAGCTTACTCACCTTGACAAGATGAGATGTTTGCCAAATGAAGACGATTTATCTTGCAAGGACGGTCCACTGAAAGGAGGCCCCATGACACACACAGTACCTATTGAAGGGATTTCAAAGTTGGCTTGGTAACATCCTGGGGGTCCCCCATGTGGAGCAGACAGAAACTGAGAACTACAAGAACCTATAATCAATTAGAATTCGGAATCAAATTAATTGAAGACAGAAGACAGAGTCTCTGTCATATTTCATGTGCTACTGAATGGTTTTATTATAAACCACTAATGGTACATCTGGTCTGATCAGCTGACTGGAAGTCAGAGAAAGACCTCAGAATACAAGACTATAAATTGTAAAGACTGTATGTAAATCACAATTAAATAATACAATGAGCTAATAATGGCTGCGTACAAAGTACAGGAAAATAGTCATCAGAAAGCATCTGACTTTATGGAAAAGCCAGTGTCTAGTACAATACACCAATCCATTGTAGGGTGTACATACTAACATACACACATTCACAAACTAAGGCCACTTTAGAATAATCACTTAATCTGGTACATGTCTTTAGAATGTAGAAGGAAACCCCAGTACCCTGAGTAAACCCACACAGACACAGGGAGAACATGCAGACTACCCGGGATAGACCCCCGAGACCCACCAAGCCAACGTACCCCCAAATTCCCATAAGGAATTGTCTCTCTGAACAAGGTTTATTTGAGTATAACAAAGGAACTTTGTCCATCCATAATACATAATGCTCTGTGAGAGATATAGGTAGTAGAGTTTGAACATTTAGTGGCTATTGACAAAAGCCTAAAAAGCATCCTGTGGCACAAATGAGTTCTCTATAGCTTTACACAATTCTTTCCATGTAAGTAATTAACTAAAAACCATAAGTGCAAGTAAACATGAAGCTACTGCTTAGTATCATTACACAAACAGACTGTTTCTGTTTGATGTATGCTATCATGGAGGAAGAACATAGTGTCTCCGGATTTCCAGTGAAGCAGGATTAGGCTATTTATGAAAAATAGCATAAAAGGGTTGTAACATGCGGAAGAAGATCTCAGACTTTTGCCATTGCAGATGTTAATTTTAAAAAAAGTTCTTTAGGAAAACATGAATCCCAGGCCTTGTTTTTCATACGGCCATACAGTTAAGCTTATCCCACAAATAATCAACAAGTGTTATACTCATTTTCCATCTATTCATCATCAAATACTTGTTGGGTGGCACAGTGGTGCTGTAATTAGTACTTTCCTCACAGATCCAAAGACTCCTGCTTCATGTTTGCATGCGCTCTTTGTGTTTGTGTGTTTTTTCTGGGTATTCCAGTTTCCTCACACAGCCCAAAGACATGCATTATCTCTGCTGGTGTTTCTAAACTGTCCCAGTGGTACAGTATACATGTGCGCACACATTCCATGTGATGGATTGGTACCACTTTGTGCTGTCGGTTATGAATATATGAAATTGAAATCATTGCAAGTCTGTGCTATTTGGAATTTGTTTTGTTCTGTACAGACTCAGGGCAGAATAAAGGATCAAGGCCAAACTGGCCTCAGAAAACAAGACATTGGACTATCATACACAGAGACATGGGGCAATCTGACATTATAGGGACACATGACTTCATGATCTACAGAACCATGAAAACAAACAATTAAGCTAATTTTTTTTTTCACAGAAATGCACAGTGCTAAACACTAACAGAAAAATACCTAAACACAGTACAGGAAGCTAATCACAGAGTACACAAGTCAAGTTTAAAATATGTCAAACAGGAAGAGACCAATCATAAACAGGAGCAAAAGGAGTGAGACAATCACAGCCCAGCACATCTGTAATCATGCAGTCGACTGTGGTTGGAGAAAAAGGGTCAGCAGGGAGCCATGTAGGATGATGTGGCTTCTGAGCACCCTGACATGTTTGTATCACATTAAACACACACTAGCCTTAAAATGTTTTTCAGCTTCTCAACAAGTGCTCAAAGTGGAACAATACTGACAAGTTAACTAATTTTTAATTGCATTCCATTTAGTTTAAAAATGGTCATTTGTTGTTAAGACCATATAAATATTTGCCTTTTGGGTTTTTCCCGAGAGTGTAATTACTTACTTGTTCAGTTGTGTATCTGGGCCTGTTGCTTTTTTTTTAGTCTTTTTAAAAATGTATCGCCATTAGGACACTGGAGCAATGGTTATTAATATGACTTGCGTGTAAAGCAAGTAATATTCCTTTATAACATACGGAACTTCTTAACTATATAAAACATTTTATTCTGTCATAGTTGAACATACTCTCATAAATACTTCAACAGTGTGTGTGTATGAAATCATTAACATTAGCTTCAACATACCAATACATTCCCAGAGTTCTCTAGTTTTAATGAGATGGCATCACTGAAAGTCCCCTCAGCTGCAGAGGAAACATATACCTCTTATTATAAAATAAAGAATTCATAATATGTTGAGGAAAAAATATATAAAAATTACCTGCAAGATTCTCACAAGCATATATTGAAAGCACTAGAGCATGGTTGTGATCCTGTAGCCTATGCTGATCTATACTGCTCACAGAAATTAATAAATATTTCATTTTGAAGTACTGAAGTGATTAAATATCCCATATTATTGTGAGTAGTATAGATTTACTTTGTATATCATTAATGGCATGTAATCTGCATATAGGCTTGCTGCTTATTAGTATGACATTACATCTTTAACACAATGCCATCATAGAACATGATTAAAGATAGCTGTAATTAAAGATCCAAGACATGCCAGGGATATTTTATCTAAAGTACAGTACATAAGAGCTACTCACTGTGTTATTTTGTGCCATTGCTTCATTGATTTAGTTATTTTAACCGTTTTTTAAAATCAAGGTTCAAATTGATTCTTAGATGAAAATAAATCGGCAGTTACAGCTTGAATTGCGCAGCAAGCACTTATGGCCAGCATCTCCCCCACACAATTTCCTATTAGGCTTAGATGTTTACCATGACGTTTACTAGCCTTGGTTTAATTATAAATTGCTGAATGTTCAGTTGCAACTGTTCATTGCAACATTTTCCAGTTGACAGACTCCATACACATAAAACCTCAATGAGATTTTTGTTGCCATGGATATGGCAGCATATGGAGGCAGACACATGGGACACGCCAAGTGGCTTTAATGTTCCAATTGTTTGTACAGACATAAAACTCTTCACTGCCACCCACTATGGCATATGTCACATATGGGACCTAAGCTATTCCATGTCCCATAGATCTTGTTCACATGGAGCAAGGAAAATGACCTTGTTGACTCGTGGCTTAAAAACAAGATTTTCAAGAAACCACTGACAAATACGAAACCATGTACTGAGAGTTTGATGGTGGTTTCAACATGTGTCACTGGCACTGGTAGATTTTAATGGGATGGTGTTTCCTACTGGCATACTCAGCTAAGTGTATAATTAAATGCTTCATAAATTTGATCATTAGTTTCACATTATCTCTCATCACAATTAAATTAAGAGTTAAAAAGTTAATGCACTTCCAAATGCAATCTTTCAGAGTGTGACATAACATATGGGTTATTTATACAGTGTGTGACAGAATATATGATCCATGCAGATTGTGGTATAACCTGCGCATGAGAATGGTGCCATCAATTTTCTGGCTTGGGTTTACTAGCATATTGTTTTGTTAGAATTAAATACTAAAAAAAAAAAAAACATTCTGCATGGATTAGCAGCCATTTGGATTCGTAGATGGTTGCCAGTGCTGGTCCTGGAGTAACCTGCATACGTTGTGGCTTTAATATGCCATATTAGAATAACTTAGAATAATAAAAGAATTGGACAACACTGGACCCTCCTGATTTAACTCACTTTGTGGGTGTTGTGTGATGTAGGAAAGACACTGACGGGTTGTGAACGTTTGGGACCATTGTACACTGCTCATAAAAATTAGGGGATCTTTCAATATATATTCAATAGATATTCATTCTTTTATTTTAGCTCTTCAGAATTTTTGTAATTTCTCATAAGTGCTGTTTTTATTTTTGTTACTTGAAAGTTGTGAAGCAAAATATGTAGATGAAAGCAAAAAAGAAAAGTGTGTTAATGCATATTATCATTATCTGCTCCTATATCAGTGTCAGTTTCTACCCAAAGTCTGATGTTGGCTGGAATATAGTTTGATAATTTCATGACTGAAAATGTCCTAATAATATGTGCATATAAATAGTCATTACTCATGCTGATGCATATACAATCCAAAAAAGGCATCAGTGTCAGAAATCCAGCTCATAGGCTAAAGTCAGTGATTCATGACTACAATTTACCAGTATAAAACTACAGAACTCATGGAGTGTTTGGAAGCTTCCAATTCAGGGTGACAGTGGCATACTGTTTAGTGCTGCTGTCTCACAGTTCCAGGGATCCCCAATTAGATTCCTGGTGTGGTTCCTGTCCTTGCACCCTCTGCAGCAGTTTAGGCCTTGGTTCCCAGGGACCTTGTATTGGACTGAGCAGGTATAAAGATGAATTAATCCACCAATTCAAAACAGCATCATGATTGCCAGTTAAAACCATAGTAAAAGTCAGGTTTAAAAGTCAAGTCAAGTCACTGTTTAAAAAAATCCACCTGACCTCATTGTAACGTGTTTCTTAGGCCTGGAGAAGTGTTACCACAGAAACTACTTGTCAGAAACGGCTCTTAAAGAGTACGCTGGAGACGGAGATGCAGAACAAGCGGGTTTTATTAGATCGTGATAGGAACAGTGTAATGAGGTGCGGGATGAGAGGCACGGTGCAGGAGGAGCAACGGAGGGACACTGCTGAGGTACGGGAGGCAAACGGGAGCGAACTGGAGCCTTGGATAGGGAACACAGAGCAGAGCACACACCGAGCAAAACAAACAAAGCAACAA
>JAVSBV010179910.1:0-10000 GCA_033117975.1 Parotocinclus spilosoma | reverse complement strand
GAATTATCTGCATAGGGCCATTACCATGAGATAATGTCACTGCTTACATTATGATCGGTGTATAATAATAAACTGCTTCTGAACATGCACCTATTGGTTCCTAACTTTAAACCGTTCCACCATGATAGAAATCAGACATGTCCTGATTGTACACCAGTTACAGCATGTGCACAGTGAACCCCCTTGCATTATTAAAACAACTGAGAGCGATCATCCAAGCTCTCCTCGTACATTCCTCCACTAAAAATAACCCTCAGATTTGTGCAGATATAGAACTTTCCGTCAGCGTATCCTTGTAAATGATGGATCACGATTCATGAAAGTTTAACAAAGGGTTCAACAAGAACCTTTTCTTGCTCTTTGAGCAATAAAAATGCTTAAACTTTTACAACGTTTAGCATTACAAAGAGTTGGCAAATATTCCCACAAATAAGAATGTACCACCTTGAAATGTTTTATTTTCTCAGCCAGCAGTGTGATATTTGAGAAAAGGAGTCAAAACTGTATCCAGACAGTTGTTTAGTTTTAATCAGCATTATAGTAATTTGGTTTAATTACAGTCTGTACTGCTAAAATGCCTTTAATAAAGCTGGTACTGTAACTGAAACTTCAGCATCCTTATAGCTGTAACAAAATGTATTATATATTCATGTTTAATAAACTGGTGAAGCAATAAATTCATGTGAATCTGAATAATTTACCACACATTTGTTACTGCTAAGAGACAGTCAGCACTGGAGAAAAGATTCAGCATTTCTTCCTTGATCTCAATTTGAAAATTCCAAAATCTCTCCTAACCCACTTTCTTTTTTTAATAATTCACAGGAGTTGTGGCTTAAACTCTGAATTATTCACTTGACTGACCTGAAGATAACGCAGGGTTGCTTCTGCTAGCTCTCTACTGGTAGGCTCGAAAAAGGATCGTTTGATAAGGCCCGTTTTTATCCTCTCACGGTCACTTTAGGTAGTTTAGGATTAATCTTAGCTCTTAGCTTGCAGATTAAGTTACGTGAGACAGATTAAGTTCTACTGTGACTGACACCTGTTATCAGCCTGTCAGTGTGTTTCGATCTTATCAATGTTTATCAGATTTTGGGAAGAACTCGGTGGGTTTATATGTAATGTAAATAGAAAATAGCAGAGCATGTTGAGAGTTGGTGATACACAATTATTGATGAAAGAAAGAAAGAAAGAAAGAAAGAAAGAAAGAAAGAAAGAAAAGAAAGAAAAGAAAGAAAAACAGTGAATATTGTTTCATCATAAACAGAAAAGAAAGAAAAAAAACAGTAAATGTTGATTAATCATAAAAAGAAAAGAAAGTAAGGAAGAAAGAAAGAAAGTAAGTAAGAAAAAAAGAAAGAAAAGAAAGAAAAACAGTAAATGTTGATTAATCATAAACAGAAAAGAAAAAGAAAGAAAGAAAGAAAGAAAGAGAGGAAAAAAGAAAGAAAGAAAGAAAGAAATAGCAGAGCATGTTGAGAGTGATACATGATTATTGATGGAATGAGGAAAATATAGTGAAGTCAAGTCAGCTTGATTTTTATGCTGCTTTTTAAAATCGTCTCAGAGCAACTTTATAATTTTAGATAATAATTTTAGATCTAATATCTAAGGCCAGCTCCAAACTGTGGTAGCCTAGTGGTTAAGGTACTGGACTATGGTTGGTTACCCTCTGTGGTCTGGGTAAGTTATGAGAGAACAGCTTGGGCAAGAACATCTGAGGGAGGGTCTAAATGGAGGAAGAAAAAAGAGAAGAATACTTGTAGAAAAGTTAGTTATGTTATGGCGGCTAAGAGCACAGAGTCTTTTAAGAGAACTGTGGGGTTGGTGGACTGCTGCTCAGGGTTTCAAGGCTCCAGACCTTTTATGACTCATACCAAAATGGAAACGATAATAAACACGTAAATGATGTGGTCATGACTGATATATAATTAGTACATTACAGGTAGTCGATTCATTCATGCACACTCCTGTCACCAGATGAGTGGGAAATGTGTCAGTAAGAGAGTTTATTACACACAGATGATCGTAACATGATGCTCAAACAACAGAGCTGTGTGTTGCTCTTTGTGTTAAGGCTAAGCGATGAGCACTGAATTAGCTCCGGACATGCAGTGTTTTACTCTTAACCCTGTGGTACCCAAGCTGGTGTTTAAATCCTGATTTCACTTCAATATTTTGTTAAACAGGTATTGCATAAAAGCAAAGAATCCACACACCTTAGCAGACTAAACAAGTTCTTTATGACTTAAAGCAACAATTTTTACAATGAAGGAGAGCAATGAGTCTATTTAGAATTATTTTGTTTGATCAAAAACTTCCATTAACAATTTTAAAATTCATATTAATATTATATATATAAACTTTCATCGGAGTCTTTTAAAACTTGAACATGCGGTTTTATAAGAGGAAAGTAGCAGCGCCATCTATCGGAAATCAAGAATATGACGGATTGAATACCGATTCAAAACCCTGTTTTTCGTGACGCTGTTTTAGTATAAACTGCTTTCTTGTAAATATAATTGCATATTATTTATTCTATAATTTCTTTACTGTAAAATGAAGAATGCACTGGGAAAGGAGAGTGAATATTAAAATTAGCGTTTATCGCTGATATAGTGAACTACTTTTAAAACGTCTTACTTATTGATGCATTTCTAATAGTACAGGAACGTCATCAATATATGTAGTGTGCACTTTTGACCACTTGGGGGAGCTAAAGACCATCATAGAACCAGGCATGTTTACCAACAGTACAGTATTTGAGGTTTTATTATCGTGTACTTAGCTTTTTAGAGAACTTTAAGTTAAAACGTAGATATAATCTGTAATTTAACTGTCTAAAGCTTTGAAAGTGAGTGAATGAATACAGCAAATAAATGTAGCCTGATTGCTTAATGGTTTGGCCACAAAATGTTTTGAAAAGTGGAACTCGAATTATATATCATATATGTAAAATTATAAGTTGACACGATGTATAAAATAACATAATTGCTTTACTAAAACAGGAGGAGGATGTGTTTTCTGTCAGTGATGGAAATCTAGAACACGTTTATTATATTTAAGAACAACACATTGAAAAATACATTTCTAAACTTTTAATGGAACAAATAGTTTTGGCTTTTGATGAATGTGTGAACATTTTAATATTTAAGTAAATATTAATAATTGAATATTTCCGTAGTCGCTAGTCAAACATTTGTGGATTTGCACTCTGTTCCACTAGATGGCACTGTATAACACTTATCACTCTTTACTTGGTAAAGTATTAATTACTTCCTCATCCTCCCTAAGTGTTTACTGGTTAGAGTTACTAACCCTCAGACACACTGGGTTTGGGCAGCAGCCCATCACAAACTCACCTGTTCACAATTAGGGCCTTCATTAAACCAATACATTACAAGGAGAGACTCTGGAACACCGTTTGTGTTGTGCTGTGCTGTGCTGTGCTGTGCTGTGCTGTGCTGTGCTGTGCTGTGCTGTGCTGTGCGTTGCGTTGCGTTGCGTTTTGTTCTGTTTTGTTCTGTTCTGTTCTGCGTTGTGCTGCATTTTGTTCTGTTCTGCTTTGTGCTGTGCTGTGTGTTGTGTTGCATTGTGCTGTGTTGCATTGTGTGCTGTTGTGTTTTGGTGTGCTGTGTTGTGTTGCATTGTACTGTGTGTTTTGTTCTGTGCTGCGTTGTTGTGTTGTGCTGTGTATAGTGTTGTGTGTTGCGTTGCATTGTGCTGTGCTGTTGTGCTGTGCTGTGCTGTGTTGTGCTGTGTGTTGGTGCTATATGGCAGAGCGTGCTTGAGACCAGGGTTTATGCCTCATCACTGGTTCCTATGAGTTTGGCATGTTCTTTCTCACTTTTGTTCATGTAGAATGAGCTTTAGATAATCTGTTGTGTTTTGCATGTTCTCTAGATGGCACAATGTTCTAACATGCTCTCCCTTTACCACAGTGACCCAAGATCAAGTGGCACCAAAGCCTACCAGTCTGGGTCGGGCATCACATCACATACAGGCATGGTTGGCTGAGTCTATGGGATAGACTTTGGGAAGGGCTAGCGTCCCGTCCAGGGCATATTTAACACTGTATGGTGTTACAGCAGATACAAACAAGGTACAATCCAGGAATTATCTCAAGTGTGGAACTGTCAAAAGTCCAGGACCTTAAAAACTGAGCGCATACTTTTGTTTTTACACACTGCACTATATGACAGTTATACAATTTCTTATCTTTGTCATTGATCTGGATATGAATAATTGATAGATGTACAAATGACTCATTAAATTGCATGACAGAGCAAAGCAGACTAAATGGCTTCTTCCTAAAACCACCAAGACAAACCAACACACTCCCTTGCTCCTCTCTGTTGCTAGGTTACGGCTTTCTCATCACTAGGAGATGCTGGTCCCTTCGAGCACTGGGGCAGAGAGTGCTCTCAGGAGAGGCATTAAGACGAGCCCTTAGCAAGAAGAGAGACTGAGCTAGCTAGAGGCGTGTCCTTTCACAACAAGTGTACAAATGCTGTGTGATGTGTTACTGGTTTTATTTTTAGATTATTTCCATGCATGCACACTGCACATTGTGTAACATCAGAAAACATCTTAGTAGCCCATCACTTTAGCACAACCTTGAAATTACCGGATCATATTTTTTATCTGGACTAGATTCAGAAATACATTGCAAAGGTTTTATATGACAAAATATCAAAAGTACTCCAATAAAAGTGACTCATGTAGCAGTTTAAAAATCAAATTAAAAAACAGACTTTGAGGGGGAGTTTTTGTAAATGGAAATGAGCCATTCCACTGAATGGGTGCCATTTCCATTCCCAGTATATTGCATGTATAGATAATTATTAAATTGGGGGATACTTCCAAATCAAATATCCCATATTTAAATATCCCCTGATTTGTTATTCTGCAGTGAAGCAATTGAAATTTTATGGTATATAATTAAAATTTATATAAATAATAAATGTAATGCTACCTACAACGTTTAAAAATGGCTACACAGACACAACTACAATTAAATATAATGATTGGAATCCTTCAGAAATCTTTTTTTTTTTTTTTTCATTTCCCATCTATGCCTTTACTTTTTTTTCATAAGAAATCCATATAATTTACATTTAAAATACACATTTTAGTCATGTCGTTCCACTTCTGAAAATTAGGAAATGTATATTTAATGATTAACCATAGTTCCTATGTTCCTATGACCAGTTTCTTGGTCCTCCCAAGGTTTATTCCTTCTATATTCAGGAAGTTTTTCCTTGCCACTTTCACCCTAGGCTTTCTCAATTTGGAATTGGCCATTTAAGATAATAAAATACTGAAGCTATAAAGCTTCTTTGAGAAAATGCACCATTGTAAAAGGCGCTATATAAATACATTTGACTTTGACTTGGTTTATAGATACAGTTACTTGTTTATTGTAATTTGTTTTAATGTAAAGAGCAACAGGACTGAGTAAATTAACAGGAGAACCCATGTAGAATAAAGTTGAATGGAGTCTGTCATTAAGAGGTGCACTTGCAAAAGAGAAAGCAACAATGTTGTATGCAAGATTTCCCAGCAGAACTTTACCCATGGTATCACACTCTCAGCGTTATTCACTTTGCCTGTCAGTCGTTTTTATGTTACGACTGGTCAACGTGTGCCTTCGTAAACAATGAGAATACAAATATTTGACATTGACAGTTTTTAGGAGATACCCTTAGCCAAACTCACAATTGATGCAACCAGGACAATCCAAGCAATTGTGTGTCGAACATCATGCTCAAGGACCCAATAGTGGCAGCTTCAGGTCAACCCCGATCCATCGGATGATTCCTACTTTAACCGATGCACCACAACAGTCTGTTTACAAATGGTTTGATTGTCCAGTTTGGCACTGAAGCAACTGTAAGCACATAAGTAAGGGACACACTTCTGAGATAGCAAAGACATTTTGGTTTCTGAAACTATAGAACACTGAACAGAACTAAAAAAAAAAAGTATCACAACGGAAACTAATATATATATATAATTATATGAGAGAGAGAAAATAATGTGGGAATTCTTTACTGTTTAAAGTATTACTATCCTGGTGACTGTTCCTATTTATGGATTGTACTGTGCTGCCTGTAATCATCCCCCATGTTGGTAATGGCATGTGTATACGAATACCTTTGTGTTTGTGTCTTAGGAACGTTTCCATATAAAGCTTTGAATTCTTAGTAACGCTTCCAGAGGTTATAACAAAGAACACAGAGTGCACATGGAAGTTCAATTGTTTGAATAATAATTAGGTACAGAAAAATCTGAGACAAAAACAGAAGTGACCAAATGATTCACTGATTCAAGCACTGACCTGCTGGACCAGAGACATGTGAATCTCAGAAAATTACCAAATGATTCACTGATTCAAGCACTGACCTGCTGGAGCAGAGCGATGTGAATCTCAGAAAATTACCAAATGATTCACTGATTCAAACATTTTCCTGCTGAACTACAGAGTTGTGAATCTAAGGTATGATCTAATGATTTCACAGATTTGAAAAAATGACTTGCTGAACCAGAGAGGTAAGAATCTAAAAAATGCCAGAATGAATTACTGATTCAAACACTGACCTTCTGAACCTGAAAAGAATGAATCTCAGAAATGGCCGAATGATTCACTGATTTAAGCACTGATAAGCTGGCTGAGAATTGAGCATTTTTTTGTATTTAAGCACTGAGTCGCTGTCTTTCAATCAAGTAATTCTCAACCATGATTCACTAATTCAAACACTTACTAACAAAACATGCCTGAAACCGAGCGGAAGATTCCCTTTCAGATTAGCAGGCTGTTTTGTTAAATGCAGTCCATCCATGATTGCTATTTGCTGGATTGCTGATCTTGGCTCTAAACAAAATAAATACGATTGTGAAGCTTGTCAGTGGCGACTGAAGACAGGAAACTGCTCAGTTCATTGTGCCAGTGGTTCACCATAGTGAATCGTTTAAAAAGAGGTAATCATTGAGAAATTACACACACATACTGACATGCTAAAACCTTTCACCATGGTTACAGCAAAAATATTTACATTACACACTACTCTGGTTAAGTTACACATGAACAGATAAAAGATGATGACAATTAGCAAGTGCTGAAAGAAATATGTAAACTCCGTCTGACTTTTGTGTAGATTAATGAAGCTCAGGGTCTGCGACATTTTTCCTCACTGATGTCACCGTCTATATAAACAGTAGCACGGGAGACCACAGTTGGGGTTTTACTTGAATTTTTTTGGAATTCGCGTCGGAAACACATAGGTGCTCATGCAGGGTCATCAAAAGTTGGAGGGGAGAAAAGAACCACTCTTGTCCAAACATGGAACGACACTTAGTGTATATGCTACCATGGCAACAAGTAGAACATGGGAATTGGATGATCAACAAAAACTAGCGATGGTACAGTAAGTTTCCTCCAGTGTCAATCAGTGCTGTGTGTAAATTGCGAGAGGTTTAACAAAAATTCTTAAGTTAATATTCCACAACCGTACTTTTTTACCTGTAAAGGATGACTGACCAAAAGTAGTTCTGCAAAAAAATATATTTCATATTTCTGCTGTGGTGTGCACTTAAAAATAAGCTTGAAAAAAAAAAATATATATATATATATATATATATATAACTCGATCTGCACATGTGTAGTACATGTGGTATAGTTAATGTATACATAGACATGTATTTGATGAACTTCTACATTAAAAAAAATCACCAAATTTATAAAAATAAAAATATTAATTCTAACAATAATGGAATGTTATAAATCATAAAATATTACGATTTACAGTAAATAGTGCATTTACTCAGCGGATGAATACTCACCAAAAACGGGAAGTAACACTAGAGCATCGGCCTCCTGAGTCGCTACTTGCCGACATGGCAAGTTTTTATCTGCGGTTTTGTGTTCGCTGTTTGTGAAAGTTTCATTATAAACTGAATTCATTCAAGCCGTACGATGTTACCCAAACGTTCTGCAAGTTCTACCGCTAAAATAGTGCAGAAATACTTCAATAAATAGAGCGTCTCTACTTCACGGTTTTTCATTTATCGTGGGTGGTCCTGGAACGTAATAAATATATATAATAATATAATCTAATTTAAAAAATGTGTATGTATATTTTTTTTTGGAGGGGTTTGTTTCTTTTTGTTGTTTTTTTTTCAGCCTATAATCTCAGCAAATGATATATTTCTTTCATTTTACAGTGATGCCATCTCACTGAATTCTGATCCATTACTTTCAAAGTATGTTTGTATAACGACTTGATCGGACATATTTATAGGATTCTAAATCCCTCAGCATTTCATTCACATTCAGATTCCACATTTTCCACATTTGCATTTGGTCATTTAGCAGGTGGGGGGCAGCACGGTAGCTCGGTGGGTAGCACCGCTCGCCTCACAACAAGAAGGTCCCAGGTTCAGTCCGGGGGGGGGGGCACCTTGGGTCCTTTCTGTGTGGAGTCTGCATGTACTGCAGGTACTCCGGTTTCCTCCCACAGTCCAAAGACATGCATGTTAGGTTAATTGGTTACTCAAAAAAAAAATGGCATTGACGTGTGTATATATATATATATATGTGACTGGTGTTGAGATGAACTTGTGTATGGATCTAACCTTGTGTGTGTCGCTTACATGGCCACTCATGCCGATAGCGATGTTAAAAAAGCTAAAGAAAGAAAGAAGAAAGAAAGCAAGTGGGAGGTGGGATTTGAACCCTGGACATTATGGTCCACAGTTCACTTTTTTACCTGCTCAGTTAACCAATTACCCTAACAGGCATGTCTTTGGACTGTCATAGGAAACCGGAGTACCCGGAGTAAACCCCCACAGACACGGGGAGGACATGCAGACTCCACACAGAAATGACACAGGCGATGATATGGTGTTTCCTCCACAGTCACCTCACCTGGACCCCATAAAGCATTTATCCAGGGCACTTAAAGACTTCAATGACATCATGATGCTCTTTGGAATACTGAGTCCTCAGATTTGGCATAAATCTATAGATCCGTTCCAGACTGAGATGCATACTGTCATTAGAAGAAAAAGGGAGATATTAAACATATCATTTTATAACTTTTCAGTCCAATTGTAATGCCAGTTATATAAATTATAATGAATAACATTTTAGTAAAGATAAAAAATGCAAAACAGAAGCATTTTCACAGGTGGTTTCCCCATCTATATGGTAACTCTGGTTATAGTCCTGTGATGCCCTGGGTATGGGAGACCTGGGGGGTGGGATCTTATCCCCTAGCATTGCATCAGCAACGCCTGCCAGCCCTGTGATGGACCGGTGTCCCATTCCCATACCTCACCCTGTGTTCACAGAAAGGCTCATTTCCATTCGTCCCTCCCACCTCTACTTGGTTAGACTGTGTAAATATTTACTAGTCTTTTTATTATTCAGTTTAAGTTCAATTTTATTTATATAGCCATTTGAACAATAAACATTTTCACAAAACAGCTTTACAAAAACCAGAGTCTAGACCTCAAATGAGCACCAGATGCAAGAGAGGCAAGAGGAAAGAGAGACACATGAAGACAGGACTTGATTAGACAGAGCAACAGGTTTTTAAGAGACTTTGTGTTTCTGAATGTTTCAAATCGAGCTCTTCAGTGTAACATGTTAAATAATAATAGATAAACAAATCTGAACTGGTGTGTGTATGTGTGTGTGTGTGTGTGTGTGTGTGTGTGTGTGTGTGTGTGTGTGTGTGTGTGTGCCAAGAATAATTATATTATGGTGACAAGCGTTATTTATTTATTAATTTATTTGCATTTGGTTTTGTTTATTGGGAATAAGGTTAAGCTTATAATCATTATGTCAATGGGAAGGCCGTGTGTGTGTGTGTGTGTGTGTGTGTGTGTGTGTGTGTATGTGTGTGTGTGTGTGTGTGTGTGTGTGTGTCTGTGGGAGCGCAAGTATAATTACATTATGGGGACCAAAGTTATTTATTTATTAATTTATTTGGTTCAC
>JAVSBV010179890.1:0-13299 GCA_033117975.1 Parotocinclus spilosoma | reverse complement strand
CTTGTAACATAGGGCATGTTTGTTTAATTGGACCAGCCGGTTATTAGGACCAAAACCATCGCGTCCCGATGTGGTCCTATTAACCGGAATCGACTGTATACCATTGTGTTAGCAATAGTATAATTACAATATGTAATCTATATTTATTTATATTTTTATGCTCTTTATTAAAAAACAACAAAAAATACAGGAATTTTCTAGATTCGTCAGGATGCCATGTTTAGTCTGAAGAAGCTTGAAGGAAACATTTTTTTTGGAAGGAGAACAGGAAAAAAATGCTAAGATACAGAACTCATAAAGATTGGAGTGAAGATCATGAAAAGGAGTATTATGCAGTAACAGTAAAATTGTCTTCCTCAGTAACTGCTGTGCTGATGTATGACCTATAAGTCATAGCATGTTACATATCTCTGCACCTTAACTCACCACACATACTTAGAAACCTGTCTGTTTCTCACATCTGCTGCATTATTGTATTTATTGCCATGTTCTAGTTTTGTTTTAAACATGCTGCAGCATGGTCCAGATTAACATAATTTTATTGCACTGTGTAAATGTACTCAGATGGAATGACAATAAAAGCCTCTTTGACCTTTGATGCATCAAGGTTTTACATTTTGTGTCCAATTGCTGACAATATTATGTAAGGTAATTACACCATGTTAAAACAACAAATGTAATAGTGCTCTATGACTTTTTCACACTACTGTTGATACCATTACTCTTTAGCCCAAAAGTATATAGCCACTACTTGGAAATTACTGTATTGTATAATGAATATTGTATCTACTGTATCTAAAAAGAAGAGCTCAAGAACCACAGGCTGGGAATCCAAGATGAAGATCTTGAAGTGTGGTGGTTACAGAATCCTAAGTTGGACTGATGTCCTGTTCAAAATGTACCTCAGTGAATTCTGGAATAGGTTCCAACCACAATGAAGATAAGTGATGGTAAAATGGATTGCTTAGGTTTTTTGTTATTTTAGTCACAGTCATGACTAATGTGTTTGTAATATGAAGCATAAAGTCATGGAAACCTCGTACACAGTGTGTTGTAGTGATTACCCCAGTCAGAGACTAATATGTTATAATACAATACTTTCCTAGGTTTCCACCTCCTAATAGTTACTTCATCTAACAAAGAAAAGTAAAGGATGTTGAAGCAGCAGAGTGGAAACATTCCTTGCTAATATCCATATTTATTTGCTGTAATTCTTGTCTTCCCATGAGTTTTGGGTTAAATCGTGTACATTTACCACAAAGATCACAATGGTTTATTGTAATAGCCAATCATACATGCAATCCTTGGGTCAAGAGGTTGTTCCTCAAGGACCATGGTGCATAATACAACACACAGGACAACAAAATGTACAAATAAATCATTAATTCTTTTATTTTATTGTGAAACTACACAGACAGGCAATGCAGACTCCACACAGAAAGGACCCAAACCCAGGACCTTTTTACTGTGATCTGACAGTGTACACCCACCAAGCCAAAGTGCCGCCCCACAAATACTATTTCACGTAATTGCCAGATAATACAACATAGTATAATGGATACATGGAATAATGCACAAGGCAGAATAGGGTGGCTGGGTGTAACATGTAAATCCTTTATAATATAGCAGTAGGAGCAAATGGTTAAGGTTGAAAGGTCTAATATTAAATGTTGTTGAGGGATGCTGTGATAGCTTACTTTGTGGAACTTTCTCCCATCTTTCTACTGCATCTCTGGAGCTCAGCCACAGTGATCTTTGGGTTCTTCATTACCTCTCTAACCAAGGCTCTTCTAACCAAGACGATTTCTCAGTTTGGCTGGAAGGCCAGGTCTAGGAAGGGTTTTTATCATCCCAAACTTCTTCCATTTAAGAATTATGAAGGTCACTGTGCTCTTAGGAAGTGCTGCAGAATTTGTTTGTAACTTTGGCCTGATCTGTGTCTTGCCACAATTCTGTCTCTGAGCTCCTTGGGCAGTTCCTTTGATCTCATGCTTCGCATTTGCATTGACATGCACCGTGAGCTGTGAGGTCTTATATAGACAGGTGTGTGCCTTTCCTAATCGAGTCCAATCAGTTCAATTAAAAACAGCTGGAGTCCAATGAATGAGTAGAACCATCTCAAGAAGGATAAGAAGAAGAAATGGACAGCTTGTGAATTAAATATAAGTGTCACAGCAAAGGGTCTGAATGCTTATTATCTTTTTTAATTTTTCTTTTTTAATACATTTACTAAAAAATCTACATGTCTGTTTTCTTCTGTCAAGATGGGATACTAAGTGTACATTAATGAGAAATAAAATGCCCTTTTTTATTTTAGCAAATGGCTGCAATGAAACAAAAAAGAAGTGAAAAATTCAAAGGGGTCTGAATACTTTCCGTATCCACTGTATAAATCCTTGCACTTACAGCTCATCTCTGATTCCTCCTTGCTTCCCATAAGCATGACAGTAGGATATCTTGTAATCTACATCATTTTGTATATAACTATGAGTGTAGAACCTGCTTCTGTATTTCTGTCTCCCAAAGTCTGAAATCATGTCATGTTAATGAAAAATACAAGGCAGGTTTTCCACAACAGTTTTGCAATTTATTTTAAGAAAAAAACAAAACCTGCCCATTTACACTGACAAGGGAAAAGTCAGGAAGTACACACTTGGTGTTTATGAGTCAGCAAGAATGTAATAGTGCTGGAGTCCTGCTGCTACATTAATTATGCTTTGTCCTTTGATGGCTGGTACACGAATATGTGAATTACAGCACAAAAGACATAAATTGCATAAAATGACTAACATGTTTTTGAAATTTATCTACACTAGGCTGTAAGAAATATTGAAAGGAATGTAGCAGCGTCAATAAAAGTCCAATATTAAAAAAAATATTATTTTAAGTGGTAGAGAGCCTATGACAAAAATGAAATGCATTGTTAAGGGATTACCTTGGCTCAGAGAGCTACAGTGCAGTGTCCATACAAATAAGAATAGATTCATGTTGTATAAAGTACCAGTTTAATACCATCTCAGAATGTAATTGAACAGAGAAACCAGAATGCAAGTGTGCCCTCAGGAAATCTTGACACTCCTCGATTAAAACTGTCTAGACTGGTCTAAGCTGCTTGCACCTCAATAGGAATTCATTGGCGGAAAAAAATATTTTCTTGAAAGAGAGCTTTTTTCATGGATATAATATACGCTGATATCTTGACTTAGTCCTGACGTCACATATAGAGGAAGTCATTCTGTAGCAGTATTTAATAAGCCACTTTTATGTAAGCAGATCAGATGATTTCTGCCCAGCAGCACTTACGCTAGCATTAATGTACCTAGCAATTTAGACGTACATACACGGGCAAATTCATTTCCCTGATTCATTTTCTTTAAAATAACAGCCAACAGCACTTGAGATTCAGTGTTTGACAGTGTTTAATTTGTATCTCATTTAAAAAGCATAGGCTGATGGCAAAATCTGTCTATTACCATTTTAATAAAAACAAAACAAAAAGCATATTGCATAAGCTCAAATATTCATTCGTCAGTCAAAAGCAAGAAATAAATGGTACTACTTAAAGTTAAATAAACTGCATTACCAAGAGTACATAGGCATTCATATGTGTTAAATATCATATTTCACAACCATGGGCATTAAAATGGTGTTGGTCTCCATTTGTGGCTACAAGCACCAACTCCACACTTTTGGGAAGTTTTTTTTTTTACTAGATTGGTTAATATAACTGCAAGGATTGGCATCTGAAATTATATTCAGCCAGAGTAACAGACAATGATGTTTGGCTCAAATCATGTTCTAATTATATGTTGTTGAATGGGATTAGGCTCAGGATCCTTTTCCTTTATAAAGCTTTATGAAAAGGTTGGAAGCATCAATCTTCAGCTTTAAGATTGACCTTTACAAAAATGAAAGGGTCTAGCCCACAAAACTTTACATCTAGCACAATGTATTTGTTAGGTATAATTATGTTGTTGTAATCCATCTGTCAGAATGCTTTTTATTGCTCCAGAACTGAATGAATGTGCTCATTACATTACTATAGCCAATTCCTAGCCCTATCCAAAATGTTTCTGGTGAACAATACTTGGCCAGGGGAATATTAGTAGTAAGTGTTATAACCAAAGATCAGACATGAAAGCTTTTTAGTTTCTAGTTTTAGTTTCTTTAGGTTTTTTCCCTTTTTAACCCTTTTTAACCTTCGAGAGCGACTTATAAACTGATACAATCTTAGCAATTACAATCCACTGATACAGTTTGAGCAATTGTGGATTAAGTGCCTCTCTGAAGAACCTAATAATAACAGCTTGGCAGAGGTGGAATTTGAACCCAGGACTTTCTGGTCCACATTTCAGTACCTTAACCGTTGGCTACCAACACTTGGTGTTCTGTTGGTTTAGGTGGGGCAGCATTTAAGGTATTGGACTTTGGACCACAAGGTCTTGGGTTCAAATCCCACATCTGCCCAGCTGCCACTACTGGGACTATGAGCAAAGCCCTGAGCATCACAACTGCTTATATTGTGAGTCTGCATCAGCCTGATTGTAAGTCTTTAGTAAATCACTAAATGTAAAATTTAAATGGTAAGATTAAAGTTAGTACACGTATTGCTTGTAGACAATATACCTTAGGCAGACTTTTAAAAGGATTTAGATTTTTTTAGTGGTTCTTCAACCTGGGTCAATAGCAACACTTGTTTTCCTTATTACTGTTTTTTGTGCTGGTACTAGTGCACCAGACAGGGCTTTTTAAAAGAATTACCAGATCAAACTAAAAAAAAAAATATCCAAAACTTAACTGGCCAGCTGTTCATTTATTGTCAGCTGACACTAAATAGAGGATGACTTGAACAAATTGTGGATGATGGATATGGTAGAAGGGGGTAATTGTGTCTTTACTACTATGACTTTAGTACTGTTTAGTAAACATGCCCAAAATGATAAAGAATGTCATCGGTAAAGCAAGGACTTCATATTCATAATTATCATATTATTATTATGAAATTAAAAATCATATTCAGAATAAGGAATTCATAATTCATATTCTCTGTAGACTGTACAGTACTGCCTTCGTAGTTCACATCTTGATCACAACTGTTTGCTCCTAAATTTAGTTACATACAAGCAACCGTTCTATATTACAACATTGATACTACTACTACTACTACTACTAATAATAATAATAATAATAATAGTAATAGTAATAATGTTTATGGTGCCTGATAAAATGGCCTCTAAGTAACAATAGATACAATGAAAGTTTACCTTATAAATCATCCACTGAATTTATATGCTGATTTAAATAGGAAGCATATCAGCAAAACCAATTATACAGTCCAGAGGGACCAGGCAAATCCACGATGAAAGTCACACTAAGTACAATCTGCCACTGACACATCCACATAGGACATGTTCCTAAAGCCATTGCAGTGCATTGCTATATATAGCCCTGCATCAAGTGTTGACTTAAGGGGTTTAACATCTTAAAAAGTTTTCATTGGCTATGATTCAGTTCAGTTTTGTTTCCTCAGGATCCGATTATCTCCATATGTTTTATAGTCTAGAACAAATCACTAAGCAAGCATTCTTGCTCCTACGAATGTTACTATTATCCCATTCTTTTGTAGGTATACAGTACAGTGCAAAAGTAACAACTGGGTGTGTTGTTTTACAATATTATAATGACCATATACAACCTATTGTTGACAATTGCCCCCAGTTTTTTTAAATCTCTCTCTGTAATGCTCTTTTGATGAACTGATCTTCATTTTAATATTTGTGAGCTATAGCATATCTTATCTTTACCCTGCTCCCCTTTTAAAAAATAGCATCTTGGCCGCCACCCTTCCAAAATGACCACTCCTGATCAAGCAAGCTGCAAAATGAATTCTAATTACATTGAACAACATCACATTTGTATTATTTCTTTTGTGGTGGGGGTGAATTTGATCAGAGACTTAAGCATAAGGTTTTATCTGTTTCCGGACTCACCAGTTAGAGTCCTTGTTTAATTCCTTAGACATTTGGGCTGAGTATCATTATCTCACCTCTATTTTCTTGCCTGTGATGCAGACGTTTCATTTAGGTTCTACAGCGGCGAATGGGATCAATCTGTTCAATTTCACTATTGACTGAAAGGCAATATCACAAGGCTGCCTGGATTAATGAAGGGGGTGAGGCACCTATTAGATGCGCTGGGTTCAACTTCTAATTACATCCTAGGAGTCCTGTCAATAAAATTAAAGATGGCCAAACTTAATTTGAGCGCTTGAATTGTGAAAAATGTAGCACATATGTTATAGGTATATGCAGAGAAAATATTATTGCAATTATTCAACAAGATTCGTTGAACGTTAACTGGGAGCTGCTGACATCATTTATCATTTATAGCATTGTAATGTATGACTTAATTATAGTCTACATGACTTCCCTTTGCAGCCAGATAGTTTTAATTACAAATAAATTGATTACTTCTACTCTTCTAGATTATAATCAAGCACCTTTAAATAAGATTTTTATCTTTTGTATTCTGCATTCAGACAAGTGAATCTCTAAACCTGTTGATAGGCACTGCAAATACCCATTCAAAATATTGATTACAAAGGTCAGGAAACATGTAAGAATACTCAGAAGGTCCATGAATCTAATTCCCAGTAGTACTGTGGGGGATTTCAGTCTAATATTGTGTTTCATGTTCCCTCAATGACTGCACCACAGGCTCTGTGACCTGGTGATATCTCTGAAACTCAGAAGCTCCCTGGCAACTCAGTTGTGAGACAACTCACCAGAGGTAACATACAAACCAGAATACCAGCTTTTAGAGTACTGGTTCTATTTATGTGTGGCCTGTTCCTAAGATATACCTTGCCAACAGACTTTACAGTTTCAGATTGTTTGGGTCATAGGGGTTAGGTTTGTGTTTAAGCAAACTAGAAGTGCCCCTATGTAATAAAAGGAATAGCCCAGATACTGGTTTTGCACCCTATCTTGGGCCCTTAACCTAAAATTGCTTGGGTTGTAATAATGATGCTGTGGAAAAGGATGTTTAATGGATAACAAATCTGCCTCCATGTTTGGTCAAGTTGTGTCTGTTGTGCAAATACACACACAAGGCAGGTGTAAGATCAATCGCAGGTATATATTAAACCAGGCAGACAGAGCAAAATCAGCAGGCAATCCTGTAAACGTAAAACAGACAGGGTTCAGGCGATAAGTAAAGGTAAGTCCCGAGGGTGAAAAACATAATTGAAGTCCAGGGAAACAGAGTAAAGCAATCAGTAACTAGAATCTAAATCAAACAGATGCTAAATAAGGCTTGTGATTTAAGTCGAAATATTTCACGTCTGACCAGTTCTGGGTTTAAATCCAAACATAGTTGTGGCTCCTCGGACACCGATAGACCAGATGCAGGTGAAACCTGATCTTTAATCTGTGATAGCCTAGCGGTTAAGGAACTGGGTTCTGGACCAGAAGGTTCAGGGTTCAAATCCCACCTCTGCCAAGCTGCCACAGTTGAGTCCTTGAGGAAGACCCTTAACTAACAACTGCTTTTATTGTAAGACTGTATCAGTTCTAAGTTGCTCTTCGTAAAAGTGTCTGCTAAATGCTGTAAATGTAAATCAGTACTCCGTAGACAGCGTTTGTGTATACTTGGGTACTTCTGTGTATAGTCGCAGGTAAAGCACTTTGTGGCAAGACCTGGTGTCTAACCAGACCACACATGTAATCATTTAATATCTGCCTGAAACATAAGTGGAAGCTGTGGTTTGCAGCAATCCAACATTTATATCTGGGTGCAATATTATTATGTTGATTATAAATGTAATATGCATTCTCACCGGCCTGTTCTGTGCCAGCTACCATGATGTCATTCTGGAGCTGATGGGTTTTATTTATTTATTTGGCTTCTTTAACGTCGCTATCAGCATCAGTGGCCATGTAAGCGGCACACACAAGGTTATATCCATACACAAGGTTATCTCAAGATCAGTCACATATATATACACACACACAAGTCAATGCCAATTTAGAGTGATCAATTAACCTAACACGCATGTCTTTGGACTGTGGGAGGAAACTGGAGAACCCAGAGTAAACCCACGCAGATACGGGGAGGTCCACACAGAAAGGACCCAGGTCTCTCCACCCTGGGATTGAACTCGGGACCTTCTTATTGTGAGGCAACGGTGCTACCCACCGAGCCACCATGCTGCCCTGAGCTGATGGGTTCCATACCAATTCTATCTCTGTCAAAAGTTGACAGCTCCCTACTGGGTTACTGGATTCTGTCCAAGGGAATTGGTTGGGCATCCTCACGATCCAAACTTAAAGACATCTTATTAATTGAAGGACCTACTTCTGGAGAAGTGATTTGCACTGAAGTTTCCATAGTCTGAACTGTAAATAATTAATCAATGTTTTCAATATAGTCATGAAATGTGGAATTTGCTTAGGCAGAATGTGTTTGTCGCTTATTATGGCTTGGGTTAAGATAAGGCCACATTTTTATGAATAATTCATGCACAGTGTTAAATGTCACAAACGTTTTATTGCAAGTGTTTATAATTAGAATCATTTATCATCTGTCCATGATTCAAATAGATGGCTATTTTCAGTGCATAAAAGAACCTCTTTTCACAGGACTGTCATGATTAAGAATAAGAAATACTAAAGTTTAAAGGATCACAGTGAAATTCTTCAAAGCCATCCTCCTAATGATTGCTGAGACTTTTGGGCATGTGACATGAGTGTCTTAGAAGCTGCAGTGTATTTGGTACTGAGACAGTGTAATACCCCTTAAGTAAAAATGTCGTAGAGTTGGTTCTTAATACATCAGTGTGTGTGTGTGTGACAGAGAGAGAGAGGTGTAGGAAGAAAGTAATGGTGAAAACATGTTTTGATATTGAGAACCGTGCCTGTGCGTGCACGTGTTAACAAATGTTGACACTTTGAAGCCAAATCCCAGCCATTATAATGTGCAGGATAGCAAAACTCGTTATTTCAAACTTGTTTTAACTCACTCCCTATACAGACTCTAAAGTTTTAGTCAAATAATAACTAGCCTTGCCAGTGGATGTTTACAGCCTGAAAAAAAGAGCTCTGACTCTCTCATTGAAGGAGGTGGAGAATATAATGGGTATTGAGTTTCTTTTGTTTTTGCACTGACCAAGGACACTTTCTGTAGAACTAAATATGTAATATATTAATAAAAGAAAAAACAATTCTTCAATACATTTACATAAAAGTGCACTCGATACACAAGGTGATAGTGGAGAAATGGAGACATTAACTTGGAACTCCTGCCTGGTGGAACAAGGTAGATGATAAATGTTACTTCTGATGCAGAATACAAACCAAACCAGTGCTGGGTCACTCCCAGTTTATGTCAGAATTCGACCAGACAGGAGTGTCTGGTTAATGTTTTTGGTTCATTAACTGATCTTTGGTCTGTGGTATGTTGGTCCAGTACAGAGTTTCCATCTCTCCAGAGGCTTCCACCTTCTGGGTTTTATCTTGCTCATCTTTGTTGACTGTACTGAAATTGCAGTAGCACAAGCAGACACAAACAGACCAGCTGTGCCACCGTGGCATGAAACCTCAGAATTCAAATGTTTCTTTATTCTGCCAATAATCTCATCCAGCTGGTCATTTTGCATTACTCCTGTCTTGTGAAATACATATTGCAGCAGTGAATGTTTACTGTCCGAATAAAAGAGCTCTGACTCACTTGGTGAAGGAGGTGGAGAATACAAGTATAATGAGTATTGAGTTTCTTTTGTTTTTGCACTGACCAAGAACACTTTCTTTATCACCAAATATAGGTTTCTGTTTCATTAAATAACATTTTCTTTAATAGCTTTACATGAACGTGCATTCAATACACAAGGTAAGACTGTGATTGTAACAGATAACATAACTGCAAAAATGTGACACATGACAGTAACATATTTCCACAGTCTGTATCATCCAGTGTATCACCAATGTGGTTATTGCTACCAAACGATCCAATCCCCTAAACCTGGTGAAAATTTGGAAACTTCAAGTCCCTGGAGAGGAATAGAATGAGCATACATTTTGAGTCAAAGTCAAATTGATTAATGTAGTGCTTTTCACAGTGAAGCTTTTTCTTAAAGCAGCTTAAAAAATATCTAGGCCCAAAGCCATATTTGAGGAACGCTAAGGAGTGACAGTGGCAAGGAAGATCATATACATTTATGTACAATCGAATTTGATAAGAAAAAAACCTTGAGAGGACCAGATAAAATACTAAGAATTAAACTAAGCTACCTAATGAATGAAGTTATAGTAAGAGTTTTAATAAACAAAATAACATGTAATGAGAAAATATAATAAGTAAAATGCAATATCATCATGTTTAGACTATAATAAATGAAAGATAATGCGAATATGATTATCTGCATTAGTTAGTCTAGTAAATGAAGTCATTGTGCCAGGTGAGCCAGAAGTCATAGAACATGCTTTTATTTAAAAAACAAAAGGGAAAATGAAATATGGGAATACCCCAGAAAGTAATGTAGTCTATGTCTGGCCACCTTGATAGCTGCTATATTGGATCAAGGGCAAGTTTTTCAAATTGGAAGGTGGTCATGCAGCATAACAAAGAAGACCAAAATTGTTTCAGAAATCAAATCTGTTTTGCAATATCTCTAGTGGTTTAGAAGTTATTAACACAGAAAGTTCTAAACTTTTGTTGAAAGACCACCGGTTTAACACAGCACTGTTGCATTCCTTATAGCCAAATTCAGAGAAACTGGGACTGTGGACAACAAGCCATGTAGTATTTGTACCGAAGACCGCTACCGACAAAAAAAACTCAATAATGGTTTTGGCAGCCTTTGCAAAAACTCCATTATGTAGTACTTTTAACTCACCCTGTAGATTATTGTGCCTTCAGCTGTGAAGTTTTGTAAGAATGGCATGATCAGTCAACCGGAGGAAATTATAGGTAGTTGTTGCCCACTGGCATGGTCTGAGTAGCGGTATGAGAACAGTGGACAGTGGAAATACACCCTGACTTCCCTCTGTCCACTGGAACAGAAACATGAACCAGGAGAAATCTGAAGAACCTGAGATAGAAGAAACAGGAACTCCTGTCTGGTGGAACAAGGTAGATGATAAATGTTACTTCTGATGGCGAATACAAACCAGGGAACCAGTGCTGGGTCCCAGTTCATGTCAGCATTCGACCAGACAGGAGTGCCTGGTTTGGTCTGTGGCATGCTGGTCCAGTACTAAGTTTCCATACAGTTTCCAAACAAAATTTCAGACTTTGAACATCAGAAAAACCTGTACATGTATGACCCTGCCTCAGTTTCTGAAATGAATTGATTTTGGTCTCCGAACAAATCTGTATTCTGCCCTCCGGAAACCTTCGAGCCTTCCTTTACTGTATAAGTTAGAAATCTGAGGTACCACTGTGTTTAATAAGACTCATCTTATTCTAGCCTCACCTACTAATACTCCACATAGCCAGAGATTCACATGAACTTAGACCGGCAAATTCTGAACTATCTGTACAATTGAGATATATACAGAGAATTAATGTGGAGTAACTCTTTAGGCAACTGTAAAAGGGAGTAAAATAGGAATATAGTATATTATAATATAGAACACAATCAACAATACCCACTTTTTTAACCTTTTACACATTATCTTTCAGTTAAGCCCATGTCTTTGCGCTTTCACTTCCTGTGTAAGTGTGCTTGATTCTGAAATTCATTCTAAATTGATTTCACTTTTTTTATTACAACAAAGCAACAGGCTGCCTAATTTACATTGTAAAAGTCGATTTGCTATCATGCTAATGCTTAACAGATCTGACACTAAGACAGTGATGTTGTGGCTAACGTTGTGCAAAACCATATTTTTAGAAACGATTGGTTGTTCATATATATAATCATACGTCTAGTTTTGATGTACAATGCTTCTTATATATAAAAGTTTGGGTATGTCTTTCTGAGTCACCTGTCCTTTTGAGGACAAAATGCCCACACAAGAAAGATCTGACATTTTTACTCATTAAAAACATATATTTTTAAACAAAAAGACAGCTTTTAATTAAAACTCAAAATAGCTGAAACGTGCTTTAAGGTTACTGAGGTTAGGAATTTTTAGGTTTAGAATTCATTAGCAGTAATCATCATATCAGTGGAAATTACTGAAAAAGACAGAGAGGTGTGTGTGTGTGTGTGTGTGTGTGTGTGTGTGTTTGAAGAAACAAAATGAGCAGCCATTTGGTCATGAGATTTTGGGATGTTTTGTTGCTTGTGTGTTACTCACTGCAGGTTTACTTTGACATTCATTTATTAAACAGCAGCTTTGAGTCCTCCTTTAGGAAATCAAATTCCCTCAGTGCCACTTCAATGCAGGCAGAAGAAAACAAATGGCTCATTGCCTGGTGGAGGCGTGTGTGTGTCAGGTGTATATATCGTTATGAGGACCAAATGTCCCCTCAAGGATACAAAAAAACTGAGGGAAAAACATTCTTCTGGTCCACACAAGGAAATTTAGTTTAAAAACTTAAAAAACTAGTTAAAAACTTAGTTAAAGTGTTTGTTTTTTATTTAGGTTTACAGTGTTCCTCGTTTATCGTGGGGGTTACGTTCCAGGACCACCCACGATAAATGAAAATCCACAAAGTAGGGACGCTATAATTGATTTAAGTATTTATACACTAGTTTAGCCATAGAACTTGCAGATCGTTTGGGTGGCATATTATGGCTTGAATGAATTCAGTCTATAATGAAACTTTCCCAAACAGCAAACACAACAATGCAGATAAAAACTTGTCATGTCGGCAAGTAGAGACTCAGACGGGCGATGCTCTAGTCTTACTTCTCGTTTTTGGTGAGTATTCATACACTGAGTAAATACACTATTTACTGTAAATCGTAATATTTTATGATTTACAACATTCCTTCATTGTTAGAATTATTATTTTATATATATATATATATATATATAATTTGTGATTTTGTAATGTAAAAGTTAATCATATACATGTATATGTATACGTTAACTATACCACACGTTCTAGTCATGTGCAGTTCGAGTTTCGCAAAACAGCGAAAATACGCGATATATTTTTTCCATTAATATTTTTTGAAAACCCACGATGCAGAGTCCACAAAAGGTAAACCGCGAAGTGGCGTGGGAACACTGTAATGTGTTTTATATACACACCTCACAAAAATGATCGAATCTACAGTGCATCCAGAAAGTATTCACAGCGCTTCACTTTTTCCACATTTTGTTACGTTACAGCCTTATTCCAAATTGT
>JAVSBV010179879.1:0-13300 GCA_033117975.1 Parotocinclus spilosoma | reverse complement strand
ATTGTGGGTTAAGGGCCTTGCTTAAGGACCCAACTGTGGCAGAGGTGGGATTTGAACCCAGAACCTTCAGGTCCAGATTCCAGTGCCTTAACCGCTAGGTTACCACAGTTCATGTTACTACTATATTTACTTAATTACTACGGAATCTGGTGTTATATGCTTACTTATGTACTGGCTGCACATTAATGTTTTTTTTGCACTCCAGAGCAGTGCATTTTCCTTCTTTCGGGAAACCGGAGTACCCTAAGTAAATCCATGCTCACACGACAATGACATGCAGACTCCACACTGGAAGGCCTCAGACTGCTCCACCTGAGATCAAACCCAGGACCTCTTGGCAGTGAGACGACTTTGATACCCATTGCTAAATTATTACAGAAAGGCCTAAGTAACCCAATAGAAAATCCCCATTTTTAGATGCATCGCGATTCGGACGGTAATGATTCTAAATCGATTAACAAATGTCAATAATCGATAATCGAGCACACTTGCATCAGAACATGTAGACCAGCTTCTTTTCTTGCACAAGAACTTAAACATTAGCATCACTAACTGAGCTTTGTAACGTCTATTTTGAGTTTAATATTCTTAAAGTATCCGTTTTTGCTTTCTTTGCGCCTTTTCTCTGTTGCTCTTCTCACTCTTGCTTTAAAAAGTTTCTCGCTTTTGACTTTTGGACCCGATTTGACGGTGGGACGGGATCTATGCAATCATTGGCTACTGGAGTTAAGCCCCGCCCACCAGCTCATTCTACAGAGCTAGCTACGTCAGAGAAAGCACGAAAATCTTTTAATCCGATTGGAAAATGGTTAGGAATAAACACAGGGAAGATAGTTTTATCGATCTCTTTTAGTGATGCACAGTTCATAGTATAGGCTTACAGTCACACTACTAACTTGTTAATCTAGGTGATATTTTGATAACATAATATTTAGATAATAATATTAATAATAATATTATTAACATAAATCTTGCTGGAACAAATCACCCAGCAACAAACATTCATTACATCATTTTATAGAGCTATATCAGTATATTTTACGTTTTAATTCAGATTTCAAGTTTATTGTGAAGCTGCCAAAACATTATATGGTTTAGCCTAAACGTTGTTTTATGCGGGGAGTTACGTATATATGTATAAATGTTCTGCGTTAGGACATTGTCAGAACAGGACCTTTATTTCACAAAGCTACGTAAAGTTAACTAAACTGAGGTAATTTAAGTTAAGTTAACACCCCACCTAGATGAATCAGTCTGACTCTAAGCCTCATTGTTAAAAGGCATAATCGTTAAAACTAGCTGACATGAGAAAACAAACACACAGCTTCCCTGTGTTTATTTCTGACCATTTTAAAATCGTGGTAAAAGAGTGGCGTTCTTTTGCTGACGTAGCGGGCTCTTTGGATGATGGAGTTAGGCCCCGCCCACCAGCTCATTCTAATGATTGCCTAGATCCTGCCCCACTGTCAAATCGGGTCTAAAAGTCAAAAGCGAGAAACTTTTTGAAGCGAAAGAGAGACTGAGAGAAGCGCAACGGAGAAAAGGCGCAAAGAAAGCGAAAACGGATACTTCAACAATATTAAACTCAAAATAGACGATTACAAAAGAAAATATTCTGTTTACAAACCGGTTTTTACTACAAAATGTAATTTTTTGGTTACGGATTCCGTTTTTTTTGGGTTCTCAAAACTTAAGGACCTATTTTGACGCCATAGATTTGTTTCAAGTAGTCACATGGTAAAGAAAAAAAAAACCCTGTATAGGAAAAAACAAATGAAGATGCATCGATAATCGTTGCCCTCTGAATTGTAATCAAATCGAATCGTGAGAGATTCACACACCCCCCCCCCAATAACCTAACCAGATTAAGATACTGAGATGAAGACGCCATAATTAAAACAATATACATGTCGGTCTGCTTTATGTGCACCCAGCAAAAATATAATTTGTTTAATAATACAATACTGAAACAATGCACTGGTGTCTGATGAACTTGTGACCACTACTGGCGTTAATGTAATACCTCCCGAAACCATTCAATATTTATGAAATCAGATCAAGTGAAAAGATCAAAAAGGCAAAAAAAATAAAGAACGGTAAGCTTTACAGACACAACGGTCACTTCCATTCTGAAACCACTGAAATGAGTATCACTTAAGGAGATGGAAAGAAAAGCTATTTTTTTTTCTAAATGCCAGATACAGCACACTGAGCAAATATAACTAATTAAACAACCTTCAACAAAAACTAAGCAGCATATCCCATTAGAGACGCTCCATCCAGCGTTAGTGTACAACATAACAAAACGGTACCGTGCACATTTTACCTTTTTATACATTAAAAGATTGTCCTTTAGGTTCACAAATTAACCTGAAGTTATTTTAATGAATACATACATTGCATTGCAGAACTTTTTTCCAAAACTGCACAAATTTTAAACTTTGGTCACTTTAGGGTTATGATTACGAAGCAACTGCCTACACAGAAAAATAATGACCTTCCGTTTAGTACGTTATGTTAGGCGACATACTATTAATGTTTGTTTAATTTTTATTTTTTAATAAAAATGAATACTTTTTTTTTATTTAGTGCAGTGTGTTTGCTTCTTTTATCCTAAGTAGTTATTCTAAGTAGTACTCCTTAGCTTCTCCTCCACTACCTGTATATTCTCTTTCCCCTCCAACTACAGTCAATTCCGGTTAATGGGACCAGCTGCTTATTCGGACCAAAGTACAGAAACAAATCCCATCATATAAGTGTAATGTTATTCGCTTATTTGTACCAAAATTCCGCTTAATCGGACCAAAGAACCTGTACAGTATTTAATATCCGTAAAGAAACTCTTCGTCTCTGACATCACTACCCGAAAACTCCCAAGTCTCTCCCCAGCCCTCTACTGGCACCTACAGGTCTTTGCCTAACATTTACATTTACTACAAAAAAAACAAAAACACAAGTTGCCACTTAGCCACAGCAAAAGCGGATCAGATCACACTGGTTAAGTTCTTCGAATGTTGACTGGAATTTAGTAATAACTTGTTTACAGTATTATGCATCGCATGCTGAGTACCTATACATTGTGTTGTAGATCGTTTCGAAAAACTTGTTTGCAAATTTCTTTAAGTTCATAAGCAACAGTAGTTCTTGTTTGTACGTTCTCTATACGTGTAAATCGTACAATAAAGATTTAATAAACATTGAACATGTTAGATAGCACGTCCCATCTTGTAACATGGGGCATGTTCGTTTAATCGGACCAGCCATTTATTAGGACCAAAGCAATGTGGTCGCATTAACTGGATTCGACGGTATTTGATACAATGCCGATTTTGCAAGTTTTTCCACCTACAAAGAATTAAGAGGTCTGTATTTTCTTATCGTCGGTACACTTCAACTGTGAGAGACAAAATCTAAAAAAAAATCCAGAAAATCACATTGTATGCTTTTTAATGTGGTGAGGCTGGTCCAAGTCCCACCCATGTCCTTTAGCCAGATTTACCATCACATTCAGCTTGGCTCCTTACCTGCTGCTGTCGTTTTCTAGCATCTCGCGCCGGCTCTTCTCTGAGTCCAGCTGGCCCTGTAAACGCCCCTTCTCCAGCCTTAGTGAAGAATTTTGGGACTCCAAAGAAGCCAGCTGGGCCTTGATGGCACGGAGCTCCTCAGTTGCTGCGCGCTCCTTCTCAACAGCGATGGCCTGCAGGGTCTGAGCCTCAGCTACCCCACACAAACAAGAGAGGCATGACATGATTATCGAGAGAGTGACAGATAAAAGCTGACATCTCTAATAATCTATAGATCAGAAAGTCAACCAGGTCAAGCGCTAACCTAAACGGTCTGAGATGTTCTTCTCTACTTTTTCCCAAGATGCAGTTTGAGCTCCTAGATTGGCTTGCAGGTTCTCAATCTGCCGGAGGAGTGGTCTCGTCGCTGAGGTAACACTCTGACTCAGCTCCTGGTTCCTGGTCTCTGCTCCCTGCAGCCTCTAACAGAGAAAACAACATTTTTAATGTTGAACAAGCATGCACTGACATTCGCTTTAGAGCCAGAAATCAAAAAGCATTTTAATTACAGGTATACACAGTTTACCTTTGTTTCATTGCAGCCATTTGCTAAAGTCCAAAAAGTTCATTTTATGTCTCATTAATGTACACTCAGCATTCCATCTTGACAGTATTTTTTTTTGTAATTTTATTTAAAAAGAAAAACTAAAATATCACATGGTCATAAGTATTCAGACCCTTTGCTGTGACACTCATATTTAACTCACAAGATGGTTCTACTCCTTCATTGGAGTCCATTTGTGTTTAATTAAACTGATTGGACTTGATTAGGAAAGGTACACACCTGTCTATATAAGACCTCACAGCTCACAGTGCTTGGAAGAGCAGGAAGAATAGCAGAGAATCCTGAGAAACCCAAATCAAGGTGTGAAAAACTTGTTGCATCATTCCCAAGGAGACTCAAGAAGGCTGTACTAGCTCAAAAGGGAGTTTCAACCAAATACTGAGCAAAAGGTCTGAATACTTTTGATCATGTGAGATTTCAGTTTTTTATAAATTAGCCAAAATTTCTACGTCTGTTTTTTCTGTCAAGATAGGATGCTGAGTGTACATTAAGGAGAAATAGAATGAACTTGTTCTGTGTTAGCAAATGGCTGCAATGAAACAAAGAATAATCAATTTAAAGGGGTCTGAATACTTTCCGTACCCACTGTACATGCTTACATGGATCTGGCACTCTGACACATAATGTATACTAAAGAAAATGAAGAATTTGATTCTTTAATATCACAATTTTAAGATTTTATATCCCCACACGTGCACATGTATACTTTTTGATCAGATCAGATTTTCTGCAGTTACTAGATTATGTAGACGCACGTATCAACACACTGTTGGAATCCTAAAAATGGCAGTGGCAGATGTAACTAAGACATAATAATTTAATGCAAGTACAACTAGAAATGTAATTTTAAAAATGGTTAACCTGCTGAAGTTCGCTGATCTCCTCACGCAGGTAATCCTCCTTCCTGGCCTGCTGTTGCTCAGCTCTTTGTAGAGCTAGCCTCAGATCTGCCACCTGAAGTCACACAATATAAGCCAAAGTCAGTGCACAGCTAATACTTCCAAAACAGTAAAATGGGTGTTAGTATGCTGCCTGCTGAGGTTTCAGCTACAATCGCTTTCATTCTTCTGAAGGTTTCCCACTGCATTTTGAAATATGACTGTGAGGTTAGGTGCTGATTCTTAACAGTAGCGCAGCTCAACTGTAGCTTTTCAATTAATCTCAAAGGAGTGTGACGAAATCCAGGTCAGGGTTCCCCACCAAGTCATTTCTAAATGGATTTTGTTTTATGGAGTACACTGCTGAAAAATGGACTGACTTGTTGGAGGGGACTCTTATTTTTGGAGTCAGTGAGGTGTTCAGTACAACCAATTCTACTTCCACTGTGTGTCCATGACTACATGCTTTGAATTAAGAACCTGTTATCCTTGTGGATGTGGCTGAAATAACAGATCAAACTAAACTTTGTATGAATCAACATAACACATCCAACATATTAAATACCATTTTTAGTAATTTCTATAACCTGATTGGCTAGAGCCTCTTGCTGGAGGCGGGCCTCCTCCTGGACTTTCTCCAATACCAGACTAAGCTCCTCCCTGGCTTGCACTTCACGGTTCAGCGCCAGCTCCTGTGCCTCGCTGGCCTTGGTGGCATTGACTTTATGCAGCTCTGCAAGCTCCCTGAACACACACACATACGCACGCACGCACGCACGCACACACGCGCACGCGCACACACGCGCACGCGCACACACGCACACACGCACACACGCACACACGCACACACGCACACACGCACACACGCACACACACACACACGCACACACACACACACACACACACACACACACACACACACTTGTCTTTCCAGCATTGTAAGGACTCTCATACTCATTCATTCATTCACTTTATTATCTGCCTGATCATTTTACGGGGTTGCAGGAGAGCTGGGGTCTAACAGGTGGCATAGTGCACAATTCAGGAACAACCCTACACAGGGTGCAAATCCATGGTAGGGCACACAGTCGCACACTAGGGGCACATTAGAGACACCAAGTAACCAAACACAAATTCGTGGGGAGCCAGGGTCTAACTGGTACCACTTTTATTGGGATATTTAGGACCCCTGGTTGTGTGTTACCTTATCCAGAGAGATTTACAACTAGTATTATTTTACAATCCGAACAGTTGTGGGTAAATGGTCTTGCAGAAGGACCAACAATAACAGTTTGGCAGAGTTGGAATTTGAACCCTGTGAACTTCTGGTTCACAGTCCCATACCTTGTTTACTAAGCCACTGCAGTCCCATACCACAATAGCTCACAGGGGACAAAATAGTAAACAACCCTAGAAGGGGCACCACTCTGTATATAAATACACACTTATATTGGGAAACTTTAGAAAGAACAATTGACCTTTAATTGATCCATTTTTACATTAATTCAATTTCTGCTCATTTTCAAATGATATATACTGCAGTGTAGTACTATTGCATTTATAAAATAAACATATATTTATCATTGGTCACTCTGCTCTTTCAATATTAGCATTAGCATTGGACATTTAAAATGTATCAGTTGACCACTATGAATTAAATAAGTTATGAGATAATGAGCATTGAGTATTGTGAGTATTAAGTATTGTGAAGCACAGAAATAGAATGAACAATAGCTGTGTCTTGCAACAAATGGTACAAATCAAATGTTGTCATAGATCATATCTGTGACATTGTGCAGAAATTATTCAGTAGGTAATATGGCTGCATCCCAAACTATGCCTTACAGACTGGATAGTTTGTCAACAACAATTGGTGGTCTTCTGCTTTGACATATTAATTACTATGTTAGTATGCTACAGCTAGAGCCCACACAACCAGTATGGATACCTCAATAGCGGGTCATATTTATGCATTTATTTTTTCTTAGGCAGCATTTCTCTCTGTTGCATCATGGTAAGTGAAGAATAGATGTAATAGGTCAACACAGTTATTCAAATCTCTTGCATCAGACTGTAAGTGACAGTAATACTTCACTTCTTTAAGAGAAACTCAACACTACTCAGTATGCTTATCTGTTGAACACATGTTCAAGTTGCACGCTTTATTTTTGTGTGCATTTAATTATGTACAACCCTGTGCAAAAGTCTTAGGCCAATATTTAATTTGTTGTTTTAGCAATAGTATAAGATACTGTCAATCACTGGAGCCCAAAATTAAAAACTTAAAAAGTTATGGATTTTTCACCACATATTCATTCACCCATTTATCCAGTTCTCATGGATCATATTGAATTTACAGACAGAAGCACTGTATGGAAGCATGCATGTGTATATGCAAAAATTGGGGTTTCTTGCCGTGAGCTCCAAGGCTTGGTTGAGCATGCCGTTGCGCTTGCTGTGCATGAAGATGTTTGAGCTGCCCGTCTTTGAAATTCTCATTCTGGCCAATCGAGCTTTCTGTAGAGAGAAAGTAAGAAAAAATCAGGACTCAGGCTACACTATCAGACTCACCAGACTGCACCACTTTGATGTTCTTATTTCTAATAAGCTTGTATAATGTTTTAATTTAATTTCCTTCTATATAACTTTCGTGGTCTAATGACTTCCATTCTATATGCATAAAATAGAGAAATGAAGAGACCAAAAGTCAGTGCATTTAAGGTTATCAAAGAAGAAATGGAAAAAAACCTCTTACAAACATTATAAACATTTATCACATCTTAGCCATCAGGACACAACCATCAATTCTTTCAGACTGGTACCATTGCAGGGAAAACATATTAAGCATGCCCATGCCAGACACTGTTTATACTGAGTTTATACTGAGCTGAAAGAAGCTTTAATGAAATTGTAAATCAAATTTCCTCTGATTTGTGCTCCTGTCAAACTGCGAACAATAAAGAGTCTTATTAGTGAGAAAGAGCACTTCAAGAGAACCGTTCCACACCCAGAGAGCTTATCAGCCACATACACATGCAGTAATACTGTATTACTGAGTCAAAAACATAGTGCTGGCCATTTTAGCCAGTACACTTAACAGAGAACTTTATAGTAATATGGTTGCTGAATGTAGCCCATACACTCCCATCCATATGGCTAAGGCCAATATTTATGAAATGGCTTAGATTGATTATTGAATGGATTGATTTTTCTTTTAAAGATGTTAAATGGGTGTGAGAAACCCAAATAGGAAACTTTTTATTGTTTGAATAATCAACATAACTGAACACACTTGAGCAACAAAACACCCCACAGTCATGACTATTTTTCAAAAGAAAAATGGGTGGGTTCAGATAAAAGTTACTACCTAAACTATGTTTTAGATTATCCTGGAAATAAAATCTGAAACGTTGTCTCACAATCATATTTTAATGTCAAACCCGAGTGTTTTTAGTCTACAGCAAAAATAAAAGGATTGGCCTCACTGTTCCAATGCTTTTGGAGTGAAGTCTATGTTCACAGTACACATTGTTAACCTCTATTACTATCCATCAGTGGACAAGGATGACTATGGACCACCACGGACAATTGTTTTGATGGTGAATTATTCTCACTAAAGCAAAGCACTGAAACAGTAGTTTATGGTAGGCTGCTATAAGAGCTATAGTACAAATGCTAAAAATAGACTCTTTGATGACGTTTTAATCATGCCTGCTTTACTGACACAGCTTGTATGTTTACAATTACTGAATATAGTTAATCATCTAATGCACAGTGTGTTATTCTTTACTTACCAATCAATGTTTGGCAGGAACGAAAAGCAAAAGCAGAGAGCTGAATCAAAAGCTTTATGGACTAATGGACATGTAGATCTAGACAATGTGCAGACACCCTTATCCAGAGTGACCTAAAGTGGATACAATGCAATTTGATCCCTAGACCTTCTGGTCGACAGTCTAGTATTTTAATCACTAGGCTGCCACAGTCCCACAATGACAAAAACAAGAATGTGTCATATCAAATTAATGAATACCATTTGAATGAGAAACTGGAAGATCTGGGCGCTATGCATGGAAAGACTGGAAACAGCAGCCGAGCTCTCCAACTCGACCAGGTATTGGAGGCCTTGGGTTTGCCTATGAGGCAATGTACCGTGTATCAATTTCCCTGACTGGCAGAGGTGTAGCAGTGACTATGACCAAAGGACCAGGAAGTGCAGGTTTCAGCACGGACAAATAAAAGGACATTGCCCCTGAAGAATCAAAAGTCAAGAATCAGATCGGCCTGCTTCTTATGTAGGCAGAGGACCTGACTCTGTCTGTTAGAGGACCTGAGTCCACATAGACGTGCTGTGCTGTGGTCAACAGCTGGTATACTGCTTGGAGATGGGAGACTGCTAAGGAGGCTAGTAGTCTAGGACACATTGGAAGAGGGTGAGGCCAATGGAGGAGTGGATTAAGAGGTTGTGTGTTTCTCTGACAACCTATGCCGAGAAAATACACCTTACAAAATGAGTCACATTTCCTACACACAGCTTCCTTGCTCTGAGACAAGAATCTTTCTTTAAAAACTTTATTTATCTATAAAAATACTTAATTGGCATTAACTCTTATATTTCCTTAGTCCAGCATTTGTCCATTGCCCTGAGGTTAAACATTTACACAATTTCATAGCAACTTTAAGTCTTGCACAAGTCAGCATCTAAAACTCTGATGCTAGGCACTACCAAACACAGTTACTGTGATTAGCTGCAGTCTTTGTGAACTGAAAAAGCTAATTTCAGGCGCATTTCAAACTCAAACTACAGTCACATCAGGGTGAATTTTATACTGTGCCTTCGCATGTACATACATCTAGCTTAGAGTGTTTATGTGTGTACCCACAAAGCCCTGAGGTTACGCTTTGAAGTTTAAATGCATGTGTTTGCAGCTGATAAGCCTTATGAGCATGGACTCCAGTCTTCTATGTGCTTTGCTTCACTAATAAGACTCTTTGTTGATAGAAGTTGACAGGAGTACAATCCAGAGGTGATGTGATTTGCCATTAACAATTCTCTGCACTCAGTATGTCAACCACATTCTTGATGCTCTGGACAAAGTGTCTTAACGTTCTTTTCAGAGCCAGTTTGGAACACAGCAGTGAGTCTTGCTACTGAAGACAAATATTGTTGGGGACTACAGTGTGTGTGGCCAGGCTGAGCTTGTTTTATTCCTAAATATTTACACAACACAAGTTTACACAGTCCAAGGACTATCCCGCTGACGATTCAAGGTCCTACAGTGACTCTGTGTATCATATGAAATAAATCCCGATATGCATATTTTTGTACATTATTTTATTCAACATTTTATTTATATGTTATTATTTACTTTATTATTATTAATCTACTATTACTACAAACATAATTATTATGATTATCATTTAAGCCACCCAAGAAAGATGGTTTCCTTTTCTGACCAAAGTTTCTTTTGCAACGTTTAGGGAGTTTTCCCTTTTCGCTGTTACTCTAGGCTTGCTTAATTTGGGATTGGCCACAGTATATAATCTAATATTGTAAAGTTGCTTTGAAAAAATGCTCTCTTGTAAAAAGCTTAAAATAAATAATCATGACTTGACTTGGCAACTTAAAAGCTGCTATTGTTACTGCAGGAAACTGTCTAACTGACTTAAAAGTTGGAATCCTCTCACAGTGGCACACCAAAAGCACCAAAAAGACTCCTTGTTCTTCTTCTAGTGTTTCTTTGTGGAGATTAAGCAACAGAAAAAATAGACATTTTTATACATGTCAGCATGACTGTACAGATTGCCCAGCACAAAAAATCAGACAGTATGTGCTTTGTGTTGAAAAAGCATTTTTAGTCAAACGTCAAATATGTGTGATAATTTTGAGACAACACATCAAAGCTCATTCCGGTTGTAGCTCATAAATTAAAATAAATCAAGCATGTACTCTCAATGCACATGAAAGAGAAAAGCATGCTAGACCTGAATGTGGGGTTTAGAAAATGTATTTCTTAACTATAAATGATTGCAGATGACATTAAGAATGAAAAGCTATTTAAAATGCTGCAAGCTTTGGCATATACAGGTGAGAACTGGATAACTGAAAGAAGTTATTTGGACATATTTTTTTTTTCTTATATGCTTGGAGAAGTTAAATGTTTGACATGAACTTTTTTGAATGGATAGATACTGAAGATTTTGAAATAAAATAAAGCTATGTTCACACTGCAGGTATAGTGACCCAAATCTGATTTTAAATACAGATCAAATAGCTATGTACAATATTGTCCAAGCCCTACTCAGTTGTTAGCAATATGGACCACCTCAAATTCGTATCCTGGTTTGCAAATATTAAAGACAATCGCATGCAAGTTTACTTAAACATTACCTTTCACAAGGAATTTCACAAAGCTGAGCAGGTCGCAGTCCAATTTCTCATTTGGCTTTGACTTCATCATACCAACACCATGCCATAAAAGAGTCAAACAGTTTTTTGCACTTACTTTGCCTACTTGTTATTATGTGTCTGTAAATCTACTATGTAAATGACCAATTGCCACATATTAATGTTAATAACAACATTAGTGTAACAATTACTTACGTACATTCCATTGTTTTTTTTTACTACTGAGGGTGTGTGCAGGGTTCCTGATATTCTTCCGTGCATGCGGATTAGTTTAAGAGCATTACCTCTTTAAAGCAGCAGTGCATACAGGGTACATCAAAAAGAAAATGTGAACAATCTAAAAAAAAAAATATGAGCAGTAAAAATCTTGTTCACTATTATCTGCAGTGTGAACAAAGGCTAAATTATTTCCAGAGCTATTGTTTATTAATCAAGTATGATAGCTTTATAGCATTATACAAACTATCACATTATATGTTAGTTTTGATTTCTATTTTTGCCTGTTCAAAGCCATCAACAGGTTTTCTCCAAGAAGTCAGGTGAATCCCTGCAGGTTTACAGCATGTAAACACTTTCACAGAAATCATTGTGAGATTTTCCCTTCACAAAATACAACTAAATAATTCCAAACCTAACCCTAGTGTTAACCTCAGTACACCTAAGGTAAATCTGTAATCTCTTGGTTCTGCTTTCATTCTTTCTTTCTTTAAATATTTTTAATTCAAATTTCAACGTTTGCAGAAATTGCTGTTCGTCGTGGGTTATTTGGTCGATCCACCCCACGCACAGCTCAATCAGTTTGAGTCCTCCTAGATGACTTGTCCTTCCCAAAAGTACTGCAACCATATTGTCTCATTGTAAAAAAAATCTATCACTTAGTACCCTAAGAAACTGAAACACAGAATGGCTACAATAAGCTGTAGCAATTCAGTAAAGCAAAGCAGTAACTATCATGACCTGGCACGAAGTCATTCAGCAAGCAAAACAGGGCACATTACTCCTGCATGCTCATGGATTTCAGACATTGTTTTGGACACGAGAAACAGCCAAATAAGTTCATTATCACAGTGGGGATCATTCAGAGACACTAAGTTTTTCTGTGGTACATTACCCAGCACTGTGAACTACGCTGCAGTTCAGTAATAAAACAAAAAATATTATGACAGAGGCAATGTGGAGGAAAAATGTAAATTCAATCTAGCATTAATGTCTAGATGCACTGAAGCAAAATATAATTCAAAAAAACAAACAAGGAAAAAATATACAGTCAAAATTGTCTACTAATGTTGAACTCTATTTTCTCACTTCTGTGGTGCAGTGGTTAGCAGTGCCGCCACACAGCTCTGAGAACCCCAGTTCGATCTTGACCTTGGGCTCCCTCTGTGTGGAGTCTGCATGTCCTCCCTGTACATGAAACCCCATGGGTTTTCTCTTGGTACTCCGGAGAACATTCCAAAGATTTAATGTGTGTGTGTGTGAGTGTATGTGCCAAATGACTGATGGACACCTTGTCTACGGTTGTTCTGGCTATGTGCCCTGAACTAAGCAGTGCTAAGAGTTCCAGCGTCCATTACTAGTAACAAGCAGATAAAAAATGAACAAAACTGTAGCTATGAGCTAATTAATTCTAAACAGAAAGAACTAAATTTAAGTCATTTAAGTTGGCTTCTCTTACCATGGCCTGATGACCTTCAATCTGTTTATTTCCTTGAGCTATCTTATGTTAAGTTCATTAGTATTAAACTAGCTTTCAGTGAGGTTACACATGTTGCACCGTGACTTCTACCTTATGTACAAAGCGGATTGCAAAAAAAGTTGGGACACTAAACAAATTGTGAATAAAAACTGAATGTAATGATGTGGAGATGGCAAATGTCAATATTTT
>JAVSBV010179871.1:0-13300 GCA_033117975.1 Parotocinclus spilosoma | reverse complement strand
TCTAAGCTCCGCCCTTATACCCCCTTTTGGTTGTTTCTCATTATTTCCCCATTCTTATTATACGGCGTGGGATACACCTATCCTGCATATTTGGGTCCATAAGTAAAAACACCTCCACTGACCGTAACATTATGCAATAAAGTATACTTGAAATTTTCCAATTTCCAGGAAAAATGTCCTACATTTCCTGAGACAAAGTTTGTCAACCCTTGAGAATGTACATAACCATGGCCTAAGATCCCAGGTAAACTACTGAGGAAAATATTATTAATGAGAAAATTATATAATGTTATATACGTGTGGGTGACAAAAGTGGTATGGTATTGGGTAGGACCCAAAGATGCAGGGTTTAAGAAATCCCACGGCGTATAATAATAATGGGCAAATAATATAGAAATAAACTAAAAGGGGAAAATGGTGGAGCAAAAGCTCCCAAACAAGGTGAAAAAGGCTCATCATTGTGTTGCCTCCCGGAGTGGGAGCAACGCGTGAACAGATTGTGATAGATGGTGTAGCACAAAAGGGAGATGAGCACGATAAGGCGCTGATTTGGGACGTCTCCCAAATCGCGAGGCAAAGAGGAGCTCTGGAACGCCAGTGGGCAAGCATGAGCTCGGGTGCGCGTATAGCATGGCCGCAAATAAATCGCAGAAGGAGGCAGAAGCGCCAAAAAGCGAACCTATAAGCTCGGGCGCACATGTTGCGTGAGCGCAATTAAGTCACGGAAGGCGAGCGTGTGCATTGGTGCGTATGTATAGCGAAGGCGAATAGATCGTGGAAGGTGCCAAAGCACCAGAGGGCGAGTGTGAGCTCAGGCGCGCGATGAGCGACGAGCACAGAAAGGAAAACCCTCAATGTGTCCCTGAAATACTAGATACCTCGGAGGTTTCCCCCGTATGCGACCGTCAGCACTATAAGCCCCGGGACGTAACCAACTGACCATGCTGGCCGAGCAAACGTCCAGAGTGTCGAGGTGTGTGCGCTTATGTGCACGCGCACCGGTGATCGGGTGTGCGGATAGTGTTTGTGACGACTTGGCCACGAACAACGCTGGAACCCGCTCTTAAGTAATAGGAGAAGCAGATGTTCGTAATCAGGTCGTAAATTAAACACCAGATATAAACCGCTTCACCGATTACTCTGTAACGGCAATCGGTGAGGACGGCGGAACGCTTTGGGGCGAGAGGTAGGAACCCTAACAAAGAGTACGTCAGCTTTTGATTTCAGTGTCTGTTGTGTAAATCAATAACTACAACTGTACATTATTTGTTACTGTTGATAAGTCCTGCACATTGGCTTAGAGAAGGTTTTGCCCATTCCTTCACACATAAGAACTTCAACTCTAGGACCTTGATGGGTTTCCACACACTATGCAATCACAGTAAGTACAATCACTATGAGATTTGGGTCATCGACAATCTGTATTCCTTTTTAACCATGTTTGGCATAATGACTTGTATGCCTAAGAACATTATTTTGCTGCATGACTGACTTTCTTTGACAGTCAATTAAAAGTTTTTCCTTAAAAAGTCATAATTCATTGTCTTATCAGGGCTTAGCAAAACATTAAATGAAGTAAAATAAAAAGTGTTATGTCAGCATAAGAACCATGTTCTTTCTGTGAAATGTGGTGGTGGTAGTATCATGGCTTATAAAAGAGAATTTATTTCCTAAAATAGCAATAATATGTAGTTGAAAGAAGGCAATTGTTCTAATCTCGCTAAATTTAGCATCAACTGAAAAAATATGATTAAAAATGTTTATTACAGATGAATTAGCCATTATGCGAATACAATCATTATTTAGGGTAGATGTAGACAATTGGGCTCTGAGTCTTGGGTTCAGCATGTTACGAATAATTGAGCCTAGTGAGAACATGTACATAAAAAATAATATTAGGTCCACACCAGACCATTATGGGATACTTTACTTCACTTTTTAGAGTTTAGAGCAAAATACCTACATAAATAAATGTCAGTCAGTCAAGTAGGATCAAAACTAAGAAAACAACTGGTTCCTTAACAAATACAATCTTCAGACATGTTTAACTGTTCAAACTATCATGATCTATAATCATGTATCAAATGTTGCATTTAAATCTAGTAGAACAAGAAGAGAAATGGATACATTATTTGAACTGCCCTAATTAATGCTCTTTTAGTACTATGATGGGCCTGAATCCTGACTGAAATGTTTCACAGGTACAGCAACTTTGGAGATGAAAGCAATAGCCTCCTGAATGTGACGGGCACTGACTCATCCTAAAAAGGTTGTACTGTTACCTATAAAGCCCACATTGTTCTCAGAACAAGATTCAGGCAGCCAGCAGTTCAGAGACCATAAATATTCTGGTGTTCTGGCGCCTAGGGGGGGGGGGCATAGCTGTTAGTGTCCCTACAGGGGTAGATAATTTCAGGCATTGTAAAATACAGTCACCTATGACCAAATCTCTTTGAACAAGCTCCTTAGTGGGTGTTTCACTGAAGAGGGCAAGCCTATAAACATGCTCACCTTGATACAGGAAGAGACAAAGAGTGATGCCCTTGTGGGTTAGTAATTACCTGGGTAGGCTAGCTACTGTATAAGTGGTAAACAATAGCTACGGGTTGGCTGAGGAATGCATAAGATGCATACGGACTATGCTGGAAGTTTCATAGACTTTTTTTGTTATTACTGCTTAGCTGCATAAAATAGAATCCACTTATTCTACATTCCACTGGATTCAACATTTCTAAAATGTATAATTGTTTGTGATTGATTGTTTAGTTTATTTGCTCAACAACATATATGCTTAATATATAATAAATGGTTAATCTAATTGTGACTTATCATTTGTCAAAGGTTCTATGTCTCATAGTGTTGCATTTATATGTTAAACAACACCAATAATGCATGTACATGTCTGTGCATAATCCTGAACTCATGATGAAACCGTATTCAGAGACTTAACTTGATGATATCAACAGAGTTATTGCATTAGTGGATTTGGAAAAGAAGATCTCTTTTATTCTCTGAAGATCTTTGCTATTTTAAGTAAAGTTCAGTTCTGAAGCAATCAATAAAAAATAAACATCCTTTTATCAGCTTACACTTAAAAAAAACATAAAAATATATATTAAATAATTTAGATATTTTAATATTATAAATAAATAAATGTTTTTATTCACTAAAAATAACACTGACAAAGTGTTTTTATTTTTCATTTCTTCAGTTTTTGGTCAAATGCTCTTGGATTGATGGTCAGACAAAAAAGGCACATAATACTGTATATCTATAGAAGCTGTGTCCTCACATAAAATATCCATCTGTCCCTACTAAATGTTTTTAGACTTTCTAAAATGCCAGAGGTTTGAGAAGATGAAACAATGCATCCTACATCACAAAGAATGTGTGTGAAAATGAAAAATAACCACTATTGCCACAACAAAAAAGAGATAAAATGAAAGAACTATTGAGCAATACAATACTGGGAGATGGGGTAGGGGAAATCACACTGCTTCGGTAGGATACTGTGCAGGGGAGTTTATAGATTTTAGGTTGCTGTGGCAACAGCAGCATCAGAACTATTTTTTTAAATAGCTTCAGAAAATGTTTAGTGTCTATTAAAAGCAGAAAAGGGGGAAACTATGCAAAGAGGGTAAATAGGGCTTTCTGTGTTGGCGCTATGATAACATTCTTTAGCAAGACTGCAAAAAACGTATTAAGATATTATTATTATTGTTATTATTATGATGATGATGATTATTATTATTATTATGTTGCTGTTGTTATTGTTATTATTATAAACTTTCCATATGACATAGATATAATATAGATATGACACAGTTAATGCTCAAGTAAAGCATTAAATGAGAATCATCACGAGAGTCCCCTGAGCTATAAAAGAACAACCACTGAGCACTGAATTGTTCCTATGGGTCCCACCACATGTGGACAGTAGTGCATTAAATGTGCTTCTGGAATGCCGATGTCTAAACTGACAGAACAGGGCACAAGGCATTACATTTATTCCTTCTCCATACTTTTTTATCTCCAGGTACTTTGGAAAACTTGTTTGCAGTTAACTGTCCCATTGTGAATGTAATAATCCATCCATCCATCCATCCATCCATTATCTTCTGCTTAATTCACACCGGGACACGGATAGTTTGTATTTAGCCTAACTAACTTGATTAAGCCAAATAATTCTGCCCAGCTTAATTGCAAGTGGTGCTTTATTACAGGAAAATAGAATTATAACACAGACAAGATAAGGATACTGGGTGCTAACAGACAGTAAGGCAAGGTGGCTAAGATAGTGCTAATAAAAACACGTGGTAACATGGAATGCTAAGACAATGCTAATACTAGCTAAAAGGAACACCACACACAATCCTGACAACTTTACTATGGTGGATTGGCTCAGAGGATAAAGGTTTGGACTACTAGTTTGTTATGTTTAGATCCTTGTTCCACTCAGTTTTCAGGCCCTTTAATTTCACCTCATCTGTGAAAGTCACCTTAACTCCACTGAACAGGTCTCTGTTCTCTGTTATTCTGCTCTCCAGACTGTTGGGACTCTAAAATAAGGACCATCTATCTTGCTCTTTTTGTCTCACTTAAACAAATAATGTATTTTATAACCACTGTCCTGTTTGTTTTATACATATACACACAGGGAAAGTGAAATATAGGGAGAGCCTGTATTTCCTACTTTTGCTTGTAAAGAAATTACAATGTTCTTGTTTCATCTGCTTTCATTAAGAATCAATTAATCAGAGAGCATATTACATACATGAATACATGAATTGGATCTAGCAAATGTGCTGAGTTGATTAGTGAAGATAGTTCAGTATTAGTAACTGAGGCAAAATGCTTCTAGAAGGCTGCTAAATAGCTTAATGATGCAAAGAGCATTACGTTTTGCGCATAATAAGAAGAAATTCATAAAGTTATACTGTTACAATCAGGTGCAACTTTAGAGTGAATTTCTGTAATGTTTTAGTTAGTTAGTAAGGAAACTATACTAACTAGTTTAGCATATATGATATAATATATAACTAGGTTAGTTATATAGTACATGTATTATATATACAGTATATGTAACTTTACCATGTTCACAAAATATGGATATTTTGAATATATTTATATATGTTTGTCATTATCATTGTGTTTTTACATTTAATATTAAAATGGGTCAAAAGTAATGTTCTATATTCAGTTGACTTTCTTATACTACTCAAGAAATACCATTATGTTTTACATTAGTTAAAGTATTTTTACCCAAGTAAGGATATTGGTTACTCACCCATAACTCTTGTATGAAAACTTCACATTCCAAAGTCTGCTAGAATTCATATACATTTTCATTACCATATGGACACACACACTTGCTCCCTCTCTCTTTGTGTGAGAAGTTGTTAATCTGCCAGGTGGTAAATGGTTCTCTTTTTGGGTCACTCTGCTCAGTGTGACAGAGTGTGGATGGCTCACAGTAGCTGGTGGAGACTGCGTGTGTGAATGTGTTGGTTTACTGTGAATATAGCAGACTTATAAATGTTGTTAGTCAGTATTAAGTTAATTTTGTACTGCTGCAACACAAGTATATTTAAAAGGGAGTTATGTCTCACAAGCAGGAACGGTTTAGTAGATGTAGGCCATTTTACATTTTGTACCTTCCCATCTTTTTGGTTGATTTTTCACTAATTTTGTAGTTGGCCAGGGTCTTCGTCACTACTAGTACCATGTTGTAGTACCACTACCTGTCATTGCCAGAAGGTCTGCTGTGTCTCCCAGTAAAAAAAAGTCTTGTTGTGAGTATGAAGGAGATTGCAGGAGACAGAAAGTTACTCTAGGAGAGCTGGACAAGGCCCTGTACGTACTGCACAATACTGTAAAGCTTAACAGGTATTTTCCATAGAGCAACATTATTGGCAGATCCAACACTGGCACCATGTGCTTTTCACAGATGAGAGCAAGTTTCAGCTGAGCACATGTGATAAACATGGTCTCCAGTGTCTGGAGATGCTGTGGAGAACATTATGCCACCGGTGACATCATACTGCAAGACCGGTTTGGTTATGGGTCAGTGATGGTCTGGGGAGCCTTACACCAGGAAGGATGCACAGACCACTACAGGCTAGACAACAGCATCCGGACTGCTATTAGCTATCGATATGAAATCTTTGGTCCCACTGACAAATCCTGCGCTGGGTTTCTCATGGTGCATGACAGTGCTCAGCCTTGTGTGGCGAGAGTATACATTTAGTTCTTGGAGGATTAAGAAATTACCATTGTCCATTGACCATTAAAATACCATTGACTGCCAACTTCCCATCCTAAATATAGTAGAACACCCCTGGGACATTATGTTTTGGTTCTTGTGATGCCACCAGTTTGCACTTCAGACTGTCCAATTATTTCCTGAGCCAGATCTGGGAGGATATCCCCAGGACACCATCCCTAATCTTATTATTAGCATGCATACAACCATGTTGATGTCAGACTCTGTCCGGGCGAAGCAAAGATGGCGGAGACAAACGCTACTTTCCAGGTGAACAGGAGACTTTATTGAGAATGTAAACCAGAAATCGTAGTCAGACGGAAAAATGTTAAAAAGCAGATACCGCAAACAGATCCAAAAGGCCTAGGCAGGAGCGGGAGTCGAGAACGGAATAGCAGTTGGCAACGGTAAATAGGCATAAGATATCGAAACACAGGAAACGCTTAGAACTCGGTCTGTGGAAACGAGACTTAGCAAGGGCTATGTGTGTGAGAAGTGGTATAAATACAGTGTGCAATTACGTGGTCGTGATGAGAAACAGGTGTGTAAATTAATAAGAGGGCGAAGGGGATCGTGTGCGCATGCGTACGTGGGTATGATCCATAAAGCAGAGCATCGGCGTGACAGTTGAGGCCAGACAAACTACTTAGTACCATTTTGAGTAGTTGCAATGTAATTTCGGCTAAATGGACTAGCCCGCTACATCTTTTTTTCCTTTTTGAGGTTTTTAATTCCACCCTCTCTAGGGCGATAATGTCCATTTTTATTAAGTGATGTGACATTCTTTTGTTACCCAGTCCATATCAGAAAAGATATTCTGCATTAATTTTTCCCATTGAGATCTGATGTGTTCCATTACTTTTTTGTATATATGCATACACTATTGTGCACAGGTTTTAGGATCTGAAACATTACACAATGTATACAGTATTTATGTTGGTCTTCTGCAATATGTATTATTTTAGATCTGCACATATGTCATTGATCAGTAGCAACTGACTGTTAAATTTGTTTAATCATGCACATGCTATATACACTTTGCTACTTACTATGTTCTTTTTTTTACAAGCAAGACATTTGCATACCCTTTTTTTATCAATTTTACACCAATGAAAAAGACTACTAATGCTTTCAAGTTCTGTTAAACTATTTTGTTGGTAAAACTTTTGAAGAGTAGTATAAACACACACACACACACACACACAAACACAGAGACACACACAGACACACACATACAGAGTATATTAGTTCAATAAATAGTTAATGGATCATTTAAGAGTGAGCTAAATGTGACCTCCAGTATTTTTTGAAAAATCTATTTAGTCCATCTGTTAATTGTACCTTTATCACATTTCTTGCATTTTTCTACAGGGCTTCATTCCTGCACCCATTAGCCTAGAAGCCTTTTCATGATTGAATTTTAAATCTAAATGTCTGGTCACTTCTATTACCTCCACTGAGCAGGTTTCAGTTATTCTGCTCTTCAGACTATAGGGACTCTAAAAAAGGAAACATCTATCTCTCTCTATCTTTCTCCCTCTCTCTATCTCAATTGCACACACAATAATGTATTCTATCATCCTTTTTCTTTTTGTCTCATGCACACAGAGAAAGTGACAGGGAGAGCAGCACTCTCTAGGGCGTATTTCCCAGTTTTGCCTGTGGAGAAATTACATCGTTCTTGTTTCATCTGGTGTCATTAAGTAGCAATTCATCATAAAGCATACTACCGGTACATAAAGTGCTTTCTTCCAGTATAAAGTTCCACGATTAAAAAAGACATTGTATTAAAGTTTCAGATAATATAAAGGTATCCTGTAACAATCTGTGATAGTTTCACTAAATAAACAACCCTAAAGCAGACAAAATTGGGGCTGTATAAACATTACAGATATATATTTGTGTATATGTAAACCAAAAATGCAGTGCTCCTTACATGTTCTTTTATTTGCAGTACAGTTATATGGGCCATGATATTCAGTGTTTTGTTTGATCAGCTTAATTTTATATACATACTGCTCTCAAAAATTATGGGAAAGGTCAAAATGAACATGAAGCGAGTAAAAAAAGAAGCATTTTATTTTATTTTTTGAACGCGATCAACAGATAATCAAATGAAAAGTTAAGGAAAGTTGTTTGATTACACAAATTAAATGCCAACAATATGATTATGATTATTATTAAAATATTCCCTTGTTTTTGTGAGCATCTATATTATACATATATATATGGGATGTGGACACCCTGTTAAGGTGGTTACGCACTATATCAAATAAGACTGATTTGCAATATCAAAAAATTCAAAACTTTTCTCATTCGTCAAAGATAACTGAATGTAACTTTTGACTGACCGTACCTTTTGGCTCACCCTATGCAAATATATACACTGCAATCACAAATTAGGGGATATTTTATTTTGTAATGTAGAATTTTTATTTTATGTTGATTTTTGAGATTTTTGAATTGTTTCGAATTGTTGAACTTTTTAGAAACAATGTTCCTTAAAAACGACGGAAAGGGATTTTCTGTTGGTGTTAAGTAATCTGGTAGCTTATTAAAAAGGTTCAGAATGTTATACAGTTAAAGTAAGAAATGTTTTAGTGTTGTATTAGTGCAATTGATGGTGTCACGCCCACCGGCTGCGTCAGCTACGCAGCCGTGTTATGGGACCTAATTGGCATCACCTGTTTTTGTTTAACGCGTCCGTATAAAGCCCTCCGTGGCTTTGTGCGGGCGCGAAGCTTTGATGTTTTCCCCGTTATTTAGTTCACGTCCCCGCACGTGTTTTATCAGTTATGATTTACCCTTTATACCTGTTTATTATTATCCGGTTTTTCTTTGCAATAAACCCTTTTCACTCACCATCTCCTTGCCGTGCATCTGTGCCTCCATGCCTCGCATTCCACACGGTTTTATGACAACAACACTATCTGTAGCTGAATCATATGATGACAATACCTCTAAACTAAATTAAGATGAAAATAAGCATGTTCTGCAGGTTTATTGTTTTATTATAAGCAAAAAATGCCAAATTTCAAAAAGCACTGTTGTTGCACACAAAGTTGTGCTACAGCTGTACCACACAGCAGACCAAACTCCACTATAGCCATGTTGAAGCCAACTATTCATGTTGCTTGTAAACTGTGTTATTTGGATACACTTTGTTGCACTTTTATTAAATGTTTAAAATGTATAAATACTGTGGGGGCCAAAAGTCTGAGATCAGACTAGAGAAAATGCTTGTTCTGGTGGTGAAGGATTCATACTGCACCGAGATAATGAACCAAAACATGCCTCAAAGCTTTACAACACTTACTTGAAGACCAAAGAAGACCAACAAGACTTTTAGGGACTTTACTCCACAGTCATCTGACCTAAACCACAGCAGGCGTTTATAGGCCAAGCATTCAGTAACACCAAGTAACATTCAGTAACAAGATCATGTTTAGACTATTGTGAAGTCATCCTGGGATAGCATACATCAGATTTTACACATCGTGATACAACAACTGTAAACATTAGTGCATGTTAAGACCACTCCCCCACCCTCCTTCTCGCCCTGCCCCTCTCCTCCTCATTATCATTTAAAGTTGCAGACACAGAATGGGTTTGGGTTTGATTGGGTCTGGAACCTGGTCGTGTTGCCATTAATGGGATAAATCTGTCATAATCTATTTGTATCATTGAATTTGGGACTGCTGTTGTCTTTGGAAGATTCTCATCTTTCTGAATCACTTCCTTCTAATTGATTTCATGCATTTAAAAAAATTGGTCCCAATTTTTTAGAAAATTTTTAGAAAAATAATGTGGCTATACTTTCGCATACTTGTAGATATTTCTCAAACTAATTTGAGGAAAAAATACCAGTGAAACTGGACTCAAACACACATAATGATGGGTACTGTGATCTAAGAGTTATTTCAGCTGCAAACACTCGAAAATGCAAATCCCCTACATAAATGATATTTCAGGATTCTTGCAATGTTACAAACCACTACAAAAATGCCTGTTTTATTCAAAAAACCAAATACATATTATTAATTTTCTCTGTTTCTGTAACCTGTCTCTGGCTGGCCTGGGGAAAATGTGCCCTTGCTCTGACACTTACTGTGTGCATCTGCACCCTCTTTAAACATTATATTTAGGAATCACACTTGTAAATTAACAATTAGACCACCATGTTATTAGATCATAACTTGTATTTTCCTGAATCTGTATATTTCATACAAAAGTAATTGAATGTATATTGCTGCAATGCTTGTTCCTTATACTGTCATCACTCTATGACAAAACATATCTCTGTCTTCAATCACATGAAATGTCAAAAAATGTCAGAGGTCAGATAGATAAAGTGATGAACAATAAAGCATATCCATAAACCAATTAGATAACAGGCTAATACTGTGTAGTACTGTACTCTTGTTGCATTTGAATTTACCCCTATAAAATTGCACTTCCATTGTTTTACTCAACAAGTTCTACTAATAAGGTTAAACTGCACTTTCAACATCCTCTGTAAGTATTTGGACCCAAGCATGAACTGCCAGAATGTTACATAAGTGATGTTCAATTTAAGTATTATAAAATTACTGATATTATCACAAAGACACCAACAAAACCTTTCTACCAGCTAAATCACAACAGCTACATTATTGATTTCAGAGATGGTAAATGAAATCTTTCATAGTCTTAGAGAGTGGTTTGGACTGCAATAAAGTAAAACACATATTCCTTGACTCCAGCATGTTTTTACCCACCCTGTGTGATATAAGGTGTTTGCTGGGATTACCAAAAACAGAATACACTTTTATCTATTCAGTGAGTTATAACAGTCATCATGATCTAGGAGGAGTGGAGGACAATGGCTGATGTGTTCAATTATGCTTTGACTCTGGAAGTATTCAAATGCCTCCACCCCCACCTACACACATATACACACACAAACACACAATTAGTTTGTCTTTCTCTATCCATCATTGTATGAACGTTCCACTGATATAATATTACTATATTTTCTTTGTCAGGCAGAAGAGTGGCTCGGTGGGTAGCACCGATGCCTCTCAGCAAAAAGGTCCCGGGTTTAGTCCCTGGGTGGAGTGGCCTGGGTCCACCCCGTGTCTGCGTAGATTTACTCTGGGTACTCTGGTTTCCTCCACACAGTCCAAAGGCATGCGTGTTAGGTTAATTGATTACTCTGAAGTGGCATTGACTTGTGTGTCATAATTTATTTTACTATTACTATATGATGTTTTACAAATATGATTACAGCCAATCATTTTTTTCAGCAGAAAGTTGAAGTTTTTGTAAATGAGAAATTTAAAAGAGCAAAGCAAATATCTGTCTAATATCCTTAATCTTTAATATCTTTCTGTACTTGTGTTGATAATTGGTTCTTAACATGATAGAGTGATATTTAATGATATATTTGATATTTGTAGGGAATGTGAGAGAAAAAACTTTTAAGAAAAATGTATAAATAGAAGCAAATTTTACAAAGACAGAGAATCAATGCATGGACTGGACTTGAGTCAGTGGAATTGTAGAGCATGGAAGATACCTGCTAAAGAAAAACTTGACAGTATGGAAAATGCATGAAAACACAGCTTTTCTCACATTTACTTTTAATTGTAATTAATTGCAAACAGTATGAAGCTGAAACATTTAATGTTTTGGTGTCTTCAAACTGGTAATGTTTGGAAATAGATAGGTTGAAAGGGATTTGCATGTTTCTCCCTGTGTAGCACATAATATCAATAAAATGATTAATGAAATAAAAATCAAAGTTTATGTAAAAAATTTGTTTTTACACGTGCAGACACACACATACACTTTTTCGGATTTGGGGTTGTATTACACATATCACACATATGATAAAATACATGGTGTGTACACAGTATTTGTGCAAAAAGTTAAACAGTTAGTTCTGAATTTGTTAAGCTCCATTACATTGAATAAATGCTCAAAACGATTAATTTGTCTTGGCAGGACAAATAATCTTGGTAAAGATTATCGTAGTGGCAGAAATTACATCTTTCAAATTAAGAGGATTCTTCAAAACATATTCATTGCATTTCATTTTGCTTACTCATGAAAAAGCGCAGATCTGAACACAATAGCTTCTCTGGTAACACCACGGTGGCAGGCCTGATCAGTAGCTGAGTCAGCACAGAGAAATGACTTGTGGACTGGTGAAACAAAAACCTATTTAAGATCTAATAATGTGAACAAAATAAACGGCAAATGAATGCTAACCTCAAACAGAACGAAAAGCAGCTCTACTAAAGCAATAATTAGGCCACCCATGATCCTAGTGTATGCATACAGAATTAACCTTGGAGCTCTTTTGTATTCCTGGATCACATTTATAGTCAGCACCATCTAGCATTCTGCTGATTTTCTCTGCAGACTAAAGAGGCCAAACCTCCCCCTTCCCATCCTCTCTACACTCCAGGGGCTCATAAGACAGTATTTTGAGCAGCTGTATACTATGGCACTGAGCATAACATATCACTGACAGTTAAAACAGCTGACTGGATGCTAAACATATATTGTAGCTGAGTTTTGCTATCATTGTTTTCTGATATTGGGCTGTATGTTGCATATGAATAGCTATGCATTTAGCCAGTATAGTTACTGTTAGGCCTCTTCTTATCAGGTTGTATGTTATATTAATAATGTTATTTTTGTTCTTAGTTTTATTGTTTATAATATATATTTTAATAATATTTGACCTCTATAGTATTTACTTATATCTACAAACCGGATTCCAAAAAAGTTGGGGCATTAAACTCATTTTGATTAAAAGCTGAATGCAATGATGTGGAGGTGCCAACATCTAATATTTTATTCAGAATAGAACACAAATCAAATATCAAAAGTTTAAACTGAGAGAATGTATCATTTTAAGGGAAAAATATGTTTTTTCCAAATTTCATGGCGTCAACAAATCCCAAAAAAGTTTGGACAAGGCCATTTTTACCACTGTGTGGCATCCCCCCTTCTTCTTACAACACTCAACAGACGTCTGGGGACAGAGGA
>JAVSBV010179861.1:0-13300 GCA_033117975.1 Parotocinclus spilosoma | reverse complement strand
AGTTCTTGTTTGTACGTTCGCTATATGTGTAAATCGCACAATAAAGGTTTAATAAACATTTAATATGTTACATAGCATGTTCCGTCTTGTAACATAAGGCATGTTCGTTTAATCAGACCAGCCGGTTATTAGGACCAAAACGATCGCGTCCCAATGTGGGCCCATTAACCTGAATCGACTGTATACTGTTTTTTCTATTTCCACTATACGAACACAGAAACTGACATCTCAGTCATGTTCCAAAATCAAGTAGAAAACTGTTTTGGATGTAAATATTCTGGGTGTCCACATATATATTGGCCTTAATAGAGTACACTTAATAGTGTCTAGAGCTGGCATGCATCTGGAATCACACAGCATCACATCCATTCACTACCTCACACTACAACACACTTCCCTGTCTATTTTCCCCTCATTTATTGTACCTTTTCTCACAAATGTATTTCTGTCCTATGGTCATATTTCTGTCTGCATGTGTGCACTGAGATACGGTTGCAAATTATGAGTGATATGTATGTATGAGTTATAAAGTTAATAGTGGAATCACATACAGCCAACATGCTACCTCTCATCAGTTCTTGGGAACAACGACAAATACCACAATTATATAGCCTAAAAGAAAAAGCTAAAAAAATGTAGCTTTCTTGTGTTACAATTTCCTATCTATCCGTCTTGTCTATCTGTCTGTCTGTTCAACAATCACCCCTTATGTTTGTGTGTAGCATGTCCATTTCAGTCTTTTCTCTTCTCTTTCCCTCCCTTACTGTCTGCCCAAGCCCAATGTCTGTCTCTGTTCTTCTCATTGATTATATAAAATGGTTTATTAGTACTAAGGGTGTCCCTAGTTTGATTCCTGGCCCACACTCTGGGCTGTCTGTGTGGGTTTCCTCAGGGTATTGCAGTTTCCTTCCATATTTTAAAGATGTTTTAGGTCAATTGGCATCTTTGTATCCCAGTATGTGTAAGTGAGTGTATGTGTGTGTGCATGTGATGGATTGGTGTCATGTCTGTGGTTGGTTCTAGTCTTGTGCCCTGGGCTGCCAGTTGCCCTGTGACTCTGATTTGAATTGAGTGGTTATGAAATTGGATGACAAAGAGAATTATTAGTAGGACAAATTTAATTCTGTTTTACAGATGTAAAATCAGTTGGAAACCAAACATTAGTTGGATCAATTTAACAGTAATCAGAGGCAAGAGAGTACCTGAATTGGTTTGACCAAGCTAAATTTGAGCAAACTACCCATGATCTAGAGTGCATCAGAAGTTTTTGAAGGGCTTCCAGGTGGTATGACAGGAATGCACCCCTCTTATGAACGAAACAGTGTCATATCCATCCAGGGCTGGGAGTCCAAGAGAACATAATTGATCCTCCAGACTAAATAGGAAGGCTGGCACATGTCTAATAACAATGACCCAAAGTTTAAGTGCATGCATCTGTGCTGTAAGCATTTGTGGATGCTGGTTTCACATGCCTCCCAGGTGTGTAGCCGTTTTGTGATAGGTGAGACTTGGTTCATAGGAGGATACTGGCATTAGGTAATATGGGGATAAAGATCTGCTGAAAATCTTAGTAGTGTTTGCCCTTAAAGAGCAGCTGTTCTGTTCAAACAACATAGCTTTACGTATATTTACAGCATTTACCAGACGCCCTTATTCAGAGCGACTTACAATTTATACAGTCTTACAATTCAAGCAGTTGTGGGTTAAGGGCCTTGTTCAAGGGCCCAACTGTGGCAGCTTGGCAGAGGTGTGATTTGAACCCTGGATCTTCTGGTCCAGAGTCCAGTACCTTAACCGCTAGGGTACCGCAGTATACACTATACATGCCAATGTCAACATTAATGCTAATATGCAACTGTAATACAAACTTAATCAGGAAAAGTTGTGATAGTATGGAAATGCATATAAAAACACAGTGTTTCTGTCATTTACTTGCACTACATTATGAACATAATATATCTGGTCAACATATCAATGTCTTTTAATTTGTTAAGAAACATCCATTCCTGCGTTTCATGCCTGCAACACATTCCAAAAATGTTAAAGGTAAAGCATTTGCCATTCCTTTTCTCAACGCAAATACATTTTGGCACAGAGGATACCAAGCAATTAAGTATTTTAGGTGTTATTTTGTAAACATTCTTTCTAATGTGTGCAGCATATGGTTTTGCATTATCTTGTTCATTTTCCCTTGATCCTAGACCCCTCTGTTGTTCCAAAATCTCAGTGTACTTAAGTACATCAATGCTGCCATCACAGAAGTGTAAAACTTAAAGCAGAGCCCCATTTCATTATAGACCCTGCATGGTCCTTTAGTCTTTGGTCCGCAGCACACAGTGTCCATTACTTCCAAAAAGATCTGGATTTATGTGATCACAGTACATATTTCCACTGGGAGATGGTCCATCCTAGAGGACAAAAACCCTAAGTTTTGTTGCCACTTCTTGACATCTCTAACGTAAAGTTTCTTTTTGCACAGTAATGTTTTAAGTAGCATTTGTGGTACATTTTTGCCACAGTAATCTCTTTACCATGTGATTCTATCAGCTAAATGATGGTTCTTGATGCAGTGCTATCTGATAGATCAGATCTCACAGGTCTTTAGTTTAGGCTTGGGCCCTTGGCCTTTATGCACTGAAATTCCTCCCAATACCGTGGCAAATCTTTTAGAATCATTCTTTGAGATTCATTGTCTTTAATTTGACCTCATTACTAGTTCTAAATTACCTCGTCCCACCATTTTTCAGAATGTTGTTGCAGGCCTGAAGTTATTTTCCAAACTGTCCCAACTTTTTCTGATTTGGGATTATAACACATACCCACATACCCAGAGCCTCAAAAGTGAAGAGTATCAGTTATGATAGAAAGGTATTGAGTGTGTAGGTGCTATGATGTCATGCCACTCTCTCTCGGACTGACTGACAACTTCCTGTTTTGTCCTCCCTTCCAGCCTCCGTTAGTTCCCCCTGTTCACCTCTCCTTCTAATGGCTTGTTCTCGTGTTTCTCCTTCGGGATCTACCTTCTTCTCTTCCTATCTTTCCCTTCTTCTGTACTTTTCTCGATCTTTCCCGTTCGTCACTTGATTCACTTAACAACACGCCTATTCTCTCTTGCCTTTCTTCTCTCTTGCTCTTTTTCTCCCTCACTCCTATCATAATGACTCTATCCTCCCCTTCCCACGCTTCCCTCTCTTTCTTTCCCCAGGTTTCAGTCACAGTGGATCCAGCCAAGCTGAAGGCGTCAGCATCTGAGAAGAAGAAGCAGGAGTCGCGCAGAGAAAAGAAATAGGGATTGGGGAGCAGAGAGCTAGAACCCCAGGCCCTGGAGCCTGGGGAAGGCAGGAAGGACAGGGTCCTTATGACCATCGAGCTTGAGCTCATTAAACAAGAGCAGATGGGAGAAGGAGGAAGAGCAGAGAAGCCTAAACGTGGCCCTGCTGCTCTTCTCTCTTCACTCTTCGAGCTCTCTCGTCAAATCACCCTCCGCTAAGCAGGCGAGGGATGTAAGGAAGGGGTGGAGGAGGAAGGGTTTAAAGAGGAGGAGTTCCCATTTATTAGTTATGCCCAGTTTGAATTTCAGATCTGTGGCCTATTGTCAAAGAGCAGTTTAAAACCCACAGGAGCCGCTGAAGGCAACATTTGCCACTGAATTTAAATGCGCCAACTCAACCCATTTCCAATAAAAAATTAAAGAGCTGTAAACCTTAAAGGCTGTACAATGCATTATTTAGGGCAAAAAGCTAAATGCTGGCACAACTCTCTTCCTGTGACTCACACAGACATACACACTTGGTGAGATGAGAGTGACTGGGGTGGCAGAACATTGACACAACATTCTGCCAGCTCTCCCTCTCTCTGGACAATACATAGGGAAATTGCTCTCTTCCATCACAGCACACACACACACACACACACAACACATTTTGTCTTTGTATACAGTTTCTCACTTCTGTTGATCTTTCAGTGGAATCATTATCTTTATTCTGTCTTCTGTCCTTATGACTCTCTTGGAAGTTCTGCATTAACTGTGCCTTTTCTTTCTCTCCTTCTCTCTCTTGTTCTCTCCAATTTTCTCTGTTTGCTTCCTCTTACACCCTTCCCATTTCTGGCCGGGTTCTGTCCGTCATACCTCATTACTGACATGCCATAATCACTTGCTCCGCTGTAGGCTAGCCCTTCGAAATAACCATGCCCATCTTCTTCACGTTCATTCATTAAGGGCTAAAGAGAAAAATGTACACCCACACATAGTGTCCACGATGAAAACTCAATTCTGCTGTTATGTCGTTTGAATTGGAGAAAATATGTCAAAATTGGATCAATTATTCAAAAGCATATTATGTTTCCTTTTACACACTACAACCCCTAGAGCCGTGTTCTTCACTTCAGCCCTCAGGCAAATAGAGTAATTTGTATGTCCTTGTGTTGACTCATCTCGGAGTCTCAGAAGCAGTTCTCTTAAATACACAGTAATGTGTTTAATGCGTTGTGAGAAGTTGCTGACAGAAAAACATTTTTGCCATTGATTTCTAAATGAACACTCGTGAAATTAGCACTAAGGTCTCAGGGTGAGCACCGTCCTGGCCGATATTCAGTGTCGAGGATAATTATGTCCCTGATTATGTGAGAAAACCGAATTCTTAAAACGGACAACGTGCTGAAAATGCCCTGCAGCCCAATCCATAATAAGGCCCTACCACTAGGTAGCACAAACTCAGAGCTGGACTAGAAGTCAGCTAGCAATATAGGTTAGAAAAACAGGTATCATTAGAATGCTACTAGTGAATTTTCTAGGCTCATCTGCTTTTCCAGCCTTGACCAGATGTTTAGTGAAGAGCACTCCTCTAGGCAAACATACATACACACTGCTCATGAAAATTCATTAATTAAACCATTTTTTGTGAGCAGTATACAAGCCACATCCACGTTGAAATCCATGTGTACTACTAAAAAAAACCCAGCATCTCTCACTCTCATGCTGTGAGGTTCTGGTATTTTTGGCTCAGGTGGTGTCGAAATCAGCATACAGCTGTTGCACCCTTGACTTATTCATAAGGGTGTGCTTGCATGTTTGTGTTGCTCTGCCTGCAGTGACTGAAACCCTCAGAATGACGTTGATACTGCTTGCAAAGCTCGTGAACATGTTCACACCCGTATGCACGCACGTAATCTACGCAGGGTCACACGGGGAAGGTCACAATTTAGCCTTGTTTTTAACATGCCTCTCTTTTTCATTTCCCAATGTCATGCCACTTTGTTGTCTTTATCCTGGGGTGAGTTTTCCCCTTCCTCTCCACACACTGAGACACTCCTCACACCATCTCAAGCTATCACGTTTTATCCATCGCTCCTCCTTCCATGAAAAATACCTCCATTTCTCCACTCCTTCATTCATCCTTTGCTCCTGCTGGTTCCCACGATCTCCTGCCCGCAACGAGGAAGCTCAGTTGGCTTCACGACAACGACGACGAAGCCGAACCGCTAATATAGAAACCTAGCTCTCTGCTGACTTCGAAAGACTGATAGCTCGTCACGTCTTTGTGTACGTATATGTAGTATAATAACCCCTTGAAATGTTAGGAGAACAAAAACACAGAAGCAGCGGTGGAAACGTGTATTATGTATTTAGCTAATGCTAGTGGACCGGAATTTGTGTGGGAAGCAGAAATGTAATTGTATTTAATCTTGTATTGATATTTCGTGTATGCATTATGATTTGACTGACATGGTAGGATTCATATGGCTTTTTCTTCATCGGGGGTTAGCATGCTAGGCTAGAGGAATACTCCTGCTGGGAGGAGAAGGACCGGTAAAGAACAAGTAGGGCAGGAATAGAGCAACTTTGTTTGCGAGCGCCTAAAGAGGTCTGAGACGTGGGCGGAATTCATATCGGAGTGAAATATCAAGCCAAAGTCCATTAAACACCACAATCACGCAAGATATGATTCTTCCTCCAAGTTTTAGTCCTTTAACCAGGTTTTTGGACTAAAGCTTAGGACATGTCTAGGAACGGTTTGGAAAGCCAGATGCTTTTTCTGCATCTCTGAATACATACCGAACAGCCACATGCTTCCCTTCATTAAACCTGCATTAAAATATGGAACGTTTTCCATGTTGTACGTATCATTGTACTTGTATATGTATTGGTATGGATTTTCTGATAACCCTCCTTTTCCTCAAATGACATTTACAGCAGCTAATTTGTTTATTTTTAGTTTGATGTTAACCTAACTAGGCTATTAGGATTTTTTTTTTTTGTTATTGTAAAATGTATTGTAAAAAAGAAAGTAAAGCTTGAATTAAATCCTAGTCATTTAAGAAGCATATCAATAAAATCAGAAGTACTCTCCCCCCATCTGGTGTTTGTGCGTGTGACTGGGGGTGTGATAAATGAGCAAGTGTGCTGTGCAAATGGCTGAAATCTGTTGTTGTCTTCACAGGGAAGCAAAATATATGACATTAGGCAACTTTATAATATATTTAAGAATATGAGTAGTTTATAGAATGGAAAAGGAATATATCTATATATTAAAATACATCAACTGAAAATAAAGTGCTTAGATGGTATAAGAAATACAAAATATGAGCATTCCTTAATTTAAAAATGACATCCTTATGTGCTATTGTCAATAGCAGGCTGGCGAGAGAAAAAAAATTAACAAATAGTCAGTTCACACTTGGCACTATATTTGACTCTATATTGCCAAAAGTTTGTGGACATCCCTTCTAATTAGTGAGCTTTGGACTGTACAGATACTCCTGTGACTCTAAGTAAGACACACTTATAGGTTTCCACTTAATTTGGTCAGTTCATCATGTTTCTACCCTACTCTCCTTAAACAAAGTCCATTTGGATTGGCCTATTTTGATTGATAACTTGATTTGTGCTGATTTGTACAGAATCTTGATCTCAACTATAGACACCTGAAATGCCAAAAATGAGCCAGGGCTTGTTGTTTAAAATCAGAAGCCGGCCTTAGTCCTGTTCTAAAATCTAGTGGAAAGCCCTCTTCAGAGAACATATAATGATTACATCTAGTAATTAAGCAGGCACCATTATTATCAGTTATTATTCTTATAACTTATCACATTTTCCGCTGGTCCCAGATGTAATTTTTGGGTGTCCACATACTTCCATATAATGTAAGTGAGATTTGATGCTTGGTTTGCATTTTATTCACTGACATGTTGTGTATATAAAAATAGCAAAACCTGTTAAATTGAATTAAAATTTTAACATTTGGCAGATACAAATATTCAAAGTGCTTGAACTGATCAGGTAATGTTTTGACAGTGTCTTAAATAGAAAAGAGCTGTACTGAGCAGTACGCCAACGCATTAGATTAAGAAATAGTGGCACTCTACGTAGCACACAGCCCCAAATTACAGTCATGTAAGCAGGCTAACTAGCTGACTAGTTAATGAATTTAGTCATAGGTTAAAGTAAATGGGATTTCAGTATGTGAGTCTAGACTTGCATAATTATTTTGTTTGTAATATTGCAAAAAATGTGTGTTCTGTTATATTTATGCCAAAAAGTAGTATATTACAACTAGAAGACTGCCAGCTAGCAGCTATTTCTGCTGTTTACTTATGCTGGTGTCTGTTTTAAATGGCTAAAGGTGACTTAAATGCTGTAATGACTAATTTAACTGAAAAAAATCTTTGTTTACCTGCCTTATTATGCAGAAAATATAATTGTTGTGTTTAGCATATCTCTCAGTTTGATTGCACAGACCTATGCTACTTTAAACAGTGTGTTTACATCACCTCTAAGTGCTTCATATCTCCAAGGAATGCATGATACATTGCAATCTTTAAAGCCATTTTCATCTGAAGAAGGTAAACATGGCCATAAGAATAATCTGCTTATAAACTTGTTGCATTGGAAGGATGTTTTTGTTCTTTCCTTTAAAACGAGCACTCTGGGGAACTTTGCACCTTTCCAGTGCTATCTGTGCTAGTTAAAGGGTGATATGATTTACATTATCTTTGCTCCTTCTGTGATTGGATTACTGTTGTTTCTTCTTGATCTGCATCATGATCACTGAAACTTAAATAGCTTTGCCTATCAAATATGTGATTGTATTACTGTTTATTGATCTCATTGGTTATCAGTTAAATCATTTTATGAATGGTATTTGACAGATTGTAAAAACATATAGGCCTACTCCACCTACACTTGATTACTAAAATGCAGAAAACATGTTTATTATAAACTCAGTTTGAAGTTTTAATGTTGGTTGTTGAGGCAGCCAATAAACTGTAATGTAACACGTAATTATAAAGTTAATTTGTGAACTGAACAGGATAAAGGTATTTCCAAATTAAGAATGAATGTTTTTTTCAGTTATGGATTTACTTTTACAGAGGGAAAAGTTTGTTGCCATGCTTTATGTATTTGTGCCTCGCAATGGATTGGTGTCACGTCCTGCAACCACCAGCAGCCTGTGATCTCCAGAATAAATCCAGAGTCTCCCACAGCCCTGACCAGGGAAGCGCAGGATCCTCCATTAACCCCACTTATCCTGGTCACAGGAGTGTCTGAAGCCTAAATACATTTCACTGTGGGCTGGCAGAGGTAAGCCCTAGACAGAACACCAATCCAATGTAATATTGCATTAATCCATGTTCGCATTACTAGACCTTCACCTTCACGTTCACCTACACCTTCACGTTCACCTTCACGACCTTATCTTGAACATCTCCCTGTGTTTGTGTCAAGGACTAGTGTCCCATCCAGGGCTTGTTCCACCTCACAGTGTGTCACAGACTTGCCGTGAGCCTGATTTAGATTGAGCAAGTATTGGAACGCGAGTGTGGAAGAGTGATTTAGTTCCTATGCCTGAATAGCACACACTATTTAAACAAAAATCTGGAATTAATTTCATGTATGACGCTTGTGTTTATAATAAAAACATTTTTATGTTTGAATTTAGTGTAGTTTTGGTTTATTTAAACTATTTGGGGAAACTTCCAAATCAATCATATAATATTATTTTGCACATATATCGTCTATGCCAGCCAGCTGGGATGGGTAATTTGAATCTTGGTCCTCCCATGGTCTCTTCCTTATAACACTTTGAGAATTTTTCTTTTCCACTGTCACCCAAGACTAGCTCAATTCAATATTGAAGATAGAAACAACTCTGTGTTGTAAAAAGTGCTATATGTCTATTGTTATTTAAATGATTAATCTTATGAGAATATTTCATGATTAAGTACATCATTACTTCCTTTGTGTGTATTTACAATACACTGCATTGTTGCAACAATGTTTAGTCTGTGCTGATTTCACATTATAAGTTTTGGGTTATCTTGTGGTAAAAGTGTTCCCCCGTGTGTGTGTGTGTGGAGGGGGGGGGGGCTATAACTAAGTGGAAGTAGGAGGTGGCCATCCTAAAAAAGGTCACCACTGTCTAACATACATCTGTTAGGATCTGTCCTTCATGTACTGAGAGCATGGGGAAAGGGGTGAGTTTTCTCCCGTCTATATTTTTTTCTGTCTAAATAGCACTGTGTCATTCAGTAATCTTGTCATGTTAGCTAAACTACACCAATAACATGTCTTGGAATTGCTTTTTAAACAGATTCCACTAATATTAATGTATATCTGTCACTATTACTGTCTCATGACATATGAGATTACTGAGTATTATCCAGAATGGCTATCAGAGGGATAATGCTGAGCTACTGTCAAAGCAGGAATATGTATTATGACAGAATATTTAGAATATATGTTTGAACTGTGTGTTCTGTCAGTTTGAGAGCAGTTTTCCAAATCTGTAATATAAATGGTTGGATTTACTCTCTTTATTCTTATCTTTTGTCACCACGTGTGCTCTCTGTGCATGCTCTCCCTACGTGTCTCTCTCTCACACTCTTGTTCTCTCTCACACGGAAGAGTGGCAGGAGCAGATGATTTCCATTAGGCCCTTCCTCAGTCCAGTGCCACAGAACAACTCCATTTGATTTTCTCTAACACACACTGTTCCCATTATGGTGTTCAATCATTCTTTTTTCTGTAACAGACTTTGTTTCATATAATATCCAAATATTAGGGATGTAATAATGACATTATTTTAGTGTTTTTGTGAAAACAAGCCTATAGATAAAAAAGTCTATTTTTCGTCACTATTTACAGCTTTGTTTTAATCTTACTGTTTAAACATAGTGTGCTCTGAATGGGTCTGTCTACCACAGGACCAGGTTGAAGCACCAGGGGGTGATTTCCCAACAGACAAAGCCTAATAAGTCTGTAGAGCATATAGAGAAAGCACAGGTGGGACTTGAGCTCATCTTGCTGCTGTGGTGGACTAGTGTATTAGACTGCCACCTGAGCACAGTCACAATAGCATACGTTTATAAATACAGGCCTGAAACTATTGAAATGCTGGTATTTCCATGCTACATTTTAGTTAGAATGTGGTGCCTTGGTGGTTTGAGGTACCACAAGGTCAATGGTTTCATATAAAATCATATAAAAGTCATTATAGGTACTGAGTAGCCAAACTGTTGGATCAGAAGCTTCATGGTTCAAATCCCACCTTTGTCATCTACCTGTTTATAAAATTATATGTAAATTATAGATATTATCGCTCTGCACCACTTTACTACTCAACACTGTGTGTTTTCATAGAAATACATAATAATAATTTCATAATTTAAATCTTGCAATATTTAGGACAGTCATAGATGGATGGCTTGTTAACTCCTCATTTTATGAATGTACATTTTACAGATATTTGTTTAATACTTGATCATAACTATTCTTTTTCCTGTAGATAGATAGATATACAAAACTCTTATTTTGTAATGGAAGCTGCTCCCACAAAGGTCAGTCACATGAGAGGATTTGTACAGTTGAACTAAAAGGTTCTAATACGTTTAACTGGTGTATGATTAAAAACAAATAAATACTTAATCGAAAAGGCAGGGATTGTAAAAAAGAAGTTAAGTAGATCTAGAAATATATTTTTCATAACGAAAAGGTAAAGGTACGTGATGTATTTACTTGATTTCAGAAAAGCTTTAGGCTACTAAAACATTTAAACATAATTTAACATTTGGTTCATTTCTTTTAGGTTGGGGTTTAACCAGTAGCTCTTTGTCCCCTGGACCCTGGGGAATGTAGTGGACTTTGTGTAAAATAAATAAACTAATAAACTAAACTGAGGAATACATTTTCTGCTGTTAAATGTGACACTGTCTTTAAAAATCAGTCATCCAGGATATTAAACATGAATGCAACTACAGAGCAGATAAACCTTTGATTGTTCCAGTCTATGATTTCAATATTTGAATGTATTTAGGATATGCTACTGGAAGCCCAACCCTAGCCTAAAAAATTAGCTTAAACCCCAGCATTGCCTTTACACTCGATGATATGTGTAAGACTGACATGCCTTGAAACTGCAGGTTTCAGAAGAATGGTAGAATTGGAGTACTCAAGTCCTGAACAAGTGGTGTTGGTCTCAGACTCATTTGGACTCGACCTTGTTTCGGTCTTGGGGTACCGTGGACTCTGTAATTGTTGTTGAGACGATCCGAGTGTTAATTATAACCTGAAACTTTTTGTATCTTTATTTAAAATCAACAGTCCATTCAAATTGAATAAATCAAACCTTTCTCTGAATGCCTGAATAAAATTTGCACTCAGACTGGCTAACAGAAAAAAACCCAAATTACTTCTCATTCAGTATCCAATCAATAAACATGGCTTAGTTAGAATCGTCTGATGTTAAAACATCAAGTGTGCATCTTCACCCACTTGCTTTACATTATCATGTCTGCAAAGGCTGGGATTATTCATTCATAATAAAAAAAGGATAGAATGGATGTTGTTGCAATATAAATATGAATACATTTACGTGATTTTATTGTAGGGGCTTCTGATTTAGTTTTACAGAAGGAGGGAAACAGAATCTTAAAACTATAATATAATAACAATGAATAATAAATGTAGGCTATATACGATTTATTGTTATATTTTACAAATCTAAGATGAAATGTAATATAATTTATGAATATATATAATTATATTATATTATATTATATTATATTATATTATATTATATTATATTATATTATATTATATTATATTATATTATATTATATTATGTATAATGAATGTAAAGATCATTACAAACCTTTCTCCAATTTCTTCTTTTTTAAAATATATGATTAAAAAAAACTTCATCTGGTCTCGGTTTGGTCTTGGACATTCTCGGTCTTGGTCTTTTCACAGCCTCTACTATTAAAATCTTGACTTGGACTTGGTCTTGATCTGGCTTTCATCGATGGTTTAAGCTGTTGCTGGTGTAATGGAGTTGGGTGATGTTTGATTGTTATTTGGGCTATCAAACAGGTTTTGTCAGGTTTTTTTTGTTGGTTGCTAACCTTGTTCATCCCTTGTTCAATTCAAATCCAGAATATGCTTGTACAATTTTTTAAAAAGTAGCCAGTGAGTGTATTCTCATTGATTTATGAAGCAAATTGACAAATATTGATTGATTGATGCAATGAGTTCAATATATTACACACACTGAGATTTAAGTATTTCATATTTTACCAGTGTTCAACATAAATACAGCGACAGAGAACATAATGCACTGTAAATGTACCTGTAACGTGTTCTCTTAAATACTCACAGGATTTTGTGCTCTTTTCAGCAATACATAGTAATGACTAGACTGCAAGCAATTTGCAGGTTAAAATATTCCCATAGGTATTTTTGACAATTTCCAATTAACATGAAAAAGTATCACCACTATTAGGTGTTTGTGCTAGAAATCGAAAAACTTCCATAGAGCACAACAGCTGCCCAAAACACATCTGCAGTCACATTTAGCTGCATAAATTAACCAAAATGAGGCATAAAAAGGAAATAAAGTAGAAATAAAGTAGGATTCAATAAGAAAACTGTACTAGAAGCCAACAGGGGAAAAATCCAATGGACCACTGCAATAGCAATTGTTTTTATAGCTGGGGTACATGAAAAGATGCTGCTAATGCCTTCGAATGTCATTTCCATTCCTCTGTGTGTCTGAAAGTCACAAGATGATGAGTCATCTCAAATTGTATTTCATCCAGCGCTTTTATCCTTTATATGTAGAACTTCAATTAGCGTAGATGCCTTACCTTGATGATTATCATGGGTAGTTTGGTTGTTATTTGAATTAGGCTTTTGTATTCATAGCTTGAGTAAAAAAACCCAAAAACAAATATATATATATACATACAGTGAGTCCAAGAAGTATTTGATCCCTTGCTGATTTTCTTCGTTGGCCCACTAATAAAG